>JACAXG010000151.1:77253-89060 GCA_018881555.1 Amblyornis subalaris | reverse complement strand
TAATAATAATATTAATTATAATTAATGTTTTATGACTTTAATTAGTATTTTAGTAGTAATAATAATAATAATAATAATAATAATAATAATAATAATAATGGAGCATTTCCACCTGTAATATCCAACAACAACACGAACTTCCAACAATTCCACGCGCTTTTCCAGGAGGCTGGGAATATCCCATCCCATCCCATCCCATCCCATCCCATCCCATTCCACCCACAGATTTCTCCTGTCGCTCCGGAAAATGTGTCAGGATTTGGCCTCTGCCCTCGGCAAATCCCTGGAAAACGTCGCGGCACAAGCCTGGTGGCGCCGCCTGTGCTTTCCCAGGATTCCCAGGGCCCCATTCCCGGTGAACTCGCTCCTTTAGGAGAGGTAAACTCCTCCTAAATTCCCTGGATTGTTTTCTGAAGGGAAAAAATCGGGAAAATGTGGGGAAATTTTCCGTGGACTCGCCCTGGCTCCGGAGCTGCTTGGGATTTTGGGATGTCAAATGAAAATGATTCCATGTTTTTAGCATGATGARTCCTCACAAATCCCAGCTCGGCTTTCCAGGGAATTCGGGTTGGGGCTCTACCCCTTCATCCGGATTCTCCGGGATAAACCCAGRGATCTCCTTTGGAATAACCCGGGAAAACCCAACAGCAGGCAGGGAATAGATGGGATATCGGGAAGGAATTCCCGGCTGGCATGGAATTCCCAGAGAAGCTGTGGCTGCCCCTGGATCCCTGGGAGCGTCCAAGGCCAGGCTGGATCCACCTGGGATATGGGAGGAGTCCGTGCCCATGGAATGGGATGAGCTCAAGGCCTCTTCCCACCCCAACCATTCCAGAATTCCWTGATTTTTTCCCTCCCATGCCAGAGGAGCCTGGAGCAGTTTCCAGGATGTTTCCACACAAACATTCCTGGAGCGGCTGGAAATCCAAGCCAACCTTTTCCCGAGTTGGGAACTTCGGGAGCAGCGGAAGCGCCGCCATTCCGGAGCTCCGCGTGAAGCTGGCTGGAAGATTCATCCTGAAAAAAGCTTTTTCTCGGGAAAATCGGCTCCGCGCGCTCGGCGGCGTGGGAAGGACGGAGCCGCCGGACCCGGAGAGGGAGGATCCGATCCCAGGGAACAGCAGCAGGCACCAGCTGGGATTCCCTGGAAAAGACTCAGGGATAAACCAGCTGAATTCCAGCCCAGCTGATCCCGGGGTTGGGAATAAATCCAAGCGGTTCTCGCTCCGGCTTTTTCCGCGCTGGGGGTGCAGCTGATCCTGAAAAAAAAAAAAAAAGGGAAAAGTTTTGGCAAAAAGGGGGAATTTTTTCCCTTTTTTTTTGCCGTTGGGGAGAAGCCAAGCGGAGCAGGAGCAGAAGGAGAGAGGGAAAAGGGTGGGAAAGGAGATCCAGGGAAAAAARTCCAATCCGGGAGGTGTGGAAAGGGAGAGGAATGGGAAGAGGGAGAGGATGGGAAGGGAGAGGAAAGGAAAGGCAGGAATGGGGAGAGGGAGACTCAGGGAAAAAAGTTTGGGAAGGAGAAGTGAGAGGGAAGGAATTAAAAAAAAAGGGATAATGGGAAGAGAGGAAGGGAGGGAATAAAAGGGAGAAAGGGAGAGGCAGGGAAAAAAAAAATGGGAATTGTGGAAAGGGAAAGAAAAAGTGGGAGGGAAGGAATGAAAAAAAAAAGGGATAATGGGAAGWGAGAAAGGGAGGGAAAAGCGGGAAAAAACCCCAGGATTTGGGAGATGTGGAAAAGGAGAGAAAAGGAGAGAGGGAAGGAATGGAAAGAGAGGGAAGATGGGAGCAAGAGTGGGAATTGTGGATGGAAAAAAGGGGGAGCAGCGGATTTGGGAATCGTGGGCAGGAAAAAGGGGAGAGGCTTGAGGTTTCCCAACAGGAATTTCTCCAAAAAAAATGCGGAGAAGGGCATGGGGGAAAAAAGCAGGAGCGAGGAATCACAGAATCCCAGAGGCTGGAAAAACCCTGGAATATCGAACCCAACCTTGGAACAACTCCTGGGAGCAGAGGGCCTGGATCCTTCCCCATTCCCTCTGGGAACGAGGAGCATTCCCTGGGGCTTTTCCTTCCGAGAGGCTCTTCCCTCCCGCCATTCCCAGCCCATWATCCCGGATCCCGGCCTGTCCCGGCCATTCCCGCGGAGCTGTTGGGAGAGGAAACAATTCCCGAGCCCCTCTGACCCCCAAAAATCCCGGGATCGCGTCCTTCGGTGACCCCCCGGGAGCCTTTCCCTTTCCCGGATTTTTTCAGGGATTCGCTCCGGGGAGAAGGGGAAGGTGGCAAATTCCCGCCGGGAGCTGCCGGCCCAGGCCTTCCCTAAAATTCCAAACCCCCCTCTGGAATCTTCCCCTCCCCTGGGAGCGGCGTCCGAGAGGGSGAGAATGTTCCCTCGTCCTCATCCCATCCCGAAAGGATGGAAAACCTCTGGAATTGGCCTCCAGACCTCCAGTCCCGAGGTTTTTCCTTAAAATATTCCCGGAGGAGCCCAGAAATCCTGGAAAAGGGGGGGAGGGGACGCCCCTGGATTCTCCGCCGGGATCGGGGGGGTTGGAGCCGGGAATTTCCCGGTAGAGGGCAGCAGCGCCACATTCCATAGGCAGGCAATTCCAAGGGGATTTGGGAAGAGGATCCATGCGGAACGTGCCCGAAAAAAGAACGGAAGGCAAGGGAGAATCCCACGGGATTCCGAGGTCAGGGATTGGGTCGATTCCTTTAATTCCCAAAAAAGCGGGAAGAGGGCAAGGAAAAGGGATGTGAGCGATTCCCATGGAATGGGGAGCCACAGCCATGGATCTATGGATTCCTGGAGGGCTTGGAATTCCAGGCAGCCCAGGGAAAGGTTGGATGAAGTGGGAATGGGAGCGGCTCCTTTCCGTTGGATCCGGGGCTTTGGAAAAGCAGGATCGYGGTTGGGATCTCCATCCCGGCTATCCCGGGCTCTCGGGAAAAGCGGAGCCTTCGGGATCCAGCYCGAGCTGCTCCGGGTGGCTTTCCTGGGAATGTGCTTTGGAAGCAGCTCCCGGGGCCTTCCGGCTGCCGATTCCAGAGGTTTTCCATCCTTTGGGATTCCCGAAGGTTTCCCTTCGGTGCGGGTGGGACTCCCTGAAGGAATTTTCCTCGTGGGAATCTCCGAGGAGCAGGGATCGTTTCCCTGGGGTGGGAATCTTCGGAGACTCCTTGGGAATAACCCATCGATCCCAGGATTCCGCGGCCCAGGGGGTGAAATCCAGGGATTCATCCTCAGAGYATTCCAGGAAGATCTTTCCGGAAAATATTCCAGGGAATCGCTGGGTTTTTCCCGATGTTCCCACTAAACCATGGAAAGGTTTTGTAGCTTCCRGGCTGGGATTTGGAGTCCATTCCTAACAATGGGGAAATTCGGGATGTAGGGAGAAATCCAGGGAGAAACCTCCAGACTGGGAATGTGGCCAGGCCCATTCCCACGGGGAAAATCCAGGGATAACACTCTGGGTGGATTCTGTCGGTTTAGACGGAGTTTTCCGTGTGGGAATTCTCTCCAGCCGTTCCCAGAGTCATTCCTTGGGAATATTCCTGGGGCGTTCCATGGAGCTGTCGCTCTTCGCATTAATCAGGGATTAAAGAATTCCAAGTTTTSTCTCGGCCTCCGGGATCCGATTCCACGGACGGAGCGCCGCGATCCCGCTGGGAACGAAGGAGGAAAAGAAGGAAATCCCGGAAAAGTTCAAGGAGATCCATCCAGTCTGGATTTTTATGGAATTGTCGGCACATTCCGAGCGTTTTCCCAGCCTCGGGGATCCAATTCCATGAAGGGAGCGGCAGAATTCCARTGGGAACGGAGGAGAAAAAGGAGGAAATGGGAACCGGGAGGGGCCAATCCCTTATTCCCGACATTCCGCGATCCAGGGAATGCTGTTCTCAGGGAAGAGGATCGGGAATGGTCCCGCCGCTCTCCGGCAATGGATAATGGGAATGTCCCAGTCCATGGAAAGGCTGGAATGGGATGAGCTTTAAGGTCCCTTCCAACCCAGCCCATTCCATGATTCCATGATTTTAACCCAGGACCGGGAACGCTCCGGCAGAGCGGGAGCACGGAATTATCCCAGCGTCACCCGGAATCCACCCCAGCCCCCCSGAGCCGGGATCAGCATTCCCGGAGCTCTGGGATCACCAAGGTATCCGAAGGCAGCGGCTCCGGGGGCGTGCGAGGAATTCCCTCCCCGGAGCGAGGAGCCCTTCCGGGATCATTCCGCCTTTCCCGCCTCTCCCGGAGCAGCTTTTCCGCCACATTCCACGCTCCCGGGGATGCGATTCCTGGGAACGATCCSATTCCCGCTGCCATCCCGAGGGGCTCTGTTTACGTTCGGATTCGGCCCCATCCCGATCCTTGAATTCCGAGCCCGTGCGCGGACAATTCCCGATCCCTGGGAGACGGGATGACCTTCTCCCGCCCTTTCATCCCGATCCTTGTTTATCCTGCCCTTCGGAAAGGCCTCTCAGCCTACGGAGCGGGAGGCGCATCCCGGGGGAAGGGAATTTTCAAGGATTCCTTCTTCTCTCTGGGAAAAAAACAACATTCCAAACCTTTTTTTTTTGGGATTCAAGCCACAGCCGAAGGAATTGGGGTTTTTTTTAAGGGAAAATTCTTGGAGTCGCGACCCTCTGGAAGCAAAATCCTGCTTTTTTCATGGAGAGATTCCGCTCTGGCTTTGTTGGAGTTTGAGGATCTCAGGTGGACGCATCCCGAAAATATTCTTGGGRTGGGAAATGGAGATGATGTGGGATAAATCCTCCTTTTCCATCTTGGAARTGCAAAATCCTCTCACTTTTCCATGTGATGTTTGATGGAGAAACTTCCGGCGCTGGAGAGGTTCTGGTGGGAAAAAAAAACGGGAAAAAACTCCAAAGTTTCCTCGTTTTTGGCAGCAGGAAAAGGTTAAAAAAAAAATCAACAGACAGGGAAAAAATTCCTTTTCCTGCATCCCATTCCCAGCCCATCCATGGGCAGGGATCCTCCTGCTATCCCACGTGGATCCAAGYCCATCCAGCCTGGATTTGGACACTTCCAGGGATCCAGRGGCAGCCACAGCTTCTCTGGGAATTCCATGCCAGCCCCTCCCCACCCTCCCGGCCAGGAATTCCTTCCCAATATCCCATCCATCCCGGCGGGAAGCCGTTCCCCCTCATTCCAGCCCTACATTCCCAACGGGATGTGGATCTATGGCCAAATGGAGCCTTCCGAGCTGGAAGCGCCGATGGAAGTGGAATCCTTTTCCCAACCTGAGAACATCCCTGGCATCCCTGAGAGCGCAAAGGATCCAGGAAATCTGGGATTGCAGGCTCCTCCGCGCATCCCTGTCCCTCAAATGTTTCGGGAATTGGCTCCTGGATGCCCGGCGGTTGGATAAGGGAAAGGATTTGGGAATGAGCTCGAAGCTGGAGCCTGGAAATCGAGGTTGGGCACCGAGGGAATCCTCCTGGGAATGGGGAATGGAATAACCTATGGAATAACCAGCCCGGAAAGGAGCGAGTGAATTCCCAGCTGGGAATCCAGGGAAGTTGTGCCTGGAATTGTCCCAGGCCGGGGAAAAACCTGGGATAGCAGGAAGTGTCCCTGCCCACGGATGGGGTGGGAATGGGATGGGATTTAAGCTCCTTCCCAACCCAATCCATTCGGGAAGAGCTGGTGAGGATCAACATCTCCGAGTGCTCCAGGATCTTTTCCCGTCTCATCCATCTTTTTTTCCTCTAAAACCATGATCCAGCTCCTGAGGCCGAAAAACAAATCCCGGAGCGAGCAAGGACAGGGAATTCCGGGAAAATCCCACGGGCACGGCAGCGGCTCAGCCCCGGGAAGGGGATTGGGGAGGGGGAAAACTTCAGGAATAAGCAGAGCTCCCGAGGAAAAGCAGGATTTGGGACACGGAGGAGGTGCCGAAGGTCGATCCCGGTCCAAGCCGATCCCTCCGTGCCGGAATTCCGGCGGGAAACCATTCCCACTCCGTGCCCAGGGTTGTGGTCTCGCATCCCACCCTCCGGAATAACGCATTCCCAACCCCAGCTCCCAACATCCAGCGGCCCCCCACGGGAAAACCTGGATCGGGCAGGACACRGGGAACATCCCGAGCGACCCCGGAGACGCTCCAGCTCCGGGAGGGAATCCAGGAGGTCAAAAAGCCGGGAGAGGGGGGGACAAAATTCCATCCAAACCCACAAATCCTCTTTCTCCGAGCTTCCCAGGTTTCCTCGGGAGCGGCGAGCTTGGCCGGAGCGGCGCATTCCCGAGCGCTTTCCGCGGATTCGCCGCTCTCTCCCGGCTTTTCCCCCCCATTCCTGAAGTTCCTGGTCCCCTCTCCCGCCTGCTCCGGGCCGCGTTCCCAGCAGGATCCCTCTCCTCCSGCCGCCAGGCTGTTTTTTTAGGGATTGTTGCTCGTCCGTCCCCTCCGGAGCGCTCGGGGCCCTTTGGATTGCGGCCCAGGAGAAAATTCCCGGCCCTCGGCACCCCGGGATTCCGGGCCCGCKTCCCAAATCCGCGGGAGTCGTCGGAAGGGAAAAGAGCCGTGTCAGGCTCTTCCCTGCTCCCCTGGAAGCGCCAAATCCCGAGCTTTTCTCGGAGAGCCTTTGCGCATTCCGGAGCTCCCACGGCTCCCGGAGGTGCCAAAGGAATTTCGTGGCTCGGCTCGGAGGGAATACTCGGATCCGGGGTGTCCGCGTATCTCCGGATATTCCCGCTGATCAGGTTTTCCGAGSGATCCTGCCTTTCCCGGATCCTCCAGGGGAAGTTTGGCCCTCCCGAGGAGCCGCCGGAAAAGCGGGATGTGGGATGCGTGTGGAGTTGAGAGGTTTCTTCCTTATCCAGGCAGCAGCATTCCCGCAGAATCCTGTGGATAGAGGGGTCGGGATCATCCCCATCCTCGTGTTTCCCGCGAGGAAATGAAGGAAAAGGAGGAATTTGGAGGAGAATTAAAGCTCAAATTGAAACTTCCCGGAAAAGCTGCCCCTGGATCCCTGGAAGTGCCCAAATCCAGGCTGGATGGGGCTTGGATCCACCGGGGCTGGAATGGGATGGGATTTAAGGTCCCTTCCCAGCCAAACCATTCCAGGATTCTCCGACGAATTCCCGCCGCTCCATGCCATCGCCGGGAGGTGATTCCTTCCCTATCCAGGCTTTTATTCCCTGTCCGGCCACAGGAACAGGCCTGGGATCCTTCCCAYATCATTTTTTTAGGAGATTATCCCACTCCTGGGAGCAGCATTCCCAAAGAGCTCCGCTCGGAACCCTCTCCAGGGATTCGTAGCGAAGGAAGTCCTTCCACATTCCTGGTGGATAAGGAGGAATGGGACGGAATAGAAATCCAAGGATGCATCCCAAGACGCCCTCGATTCCAAACCCGCGGGGGCAGGAGAGGGAGCATTCCCGAGGAGCAGGAGGAGGACAGGACGAAGCCCCGGAGGCCGCGGATTCCGGAAAATCCCGAGATGAGCGGATGGACCCAGCACCTGCTGGGATGGGTCTTTTCCAGCCCTGATCCCAGCGAGTCTCTGGGAACCCTGTGGAATTCTGGGATGAAGGAGCCACGGGTGGAATTCCCACAGCCAGAGGGTGATGTCATTCCGGATCCCTTTGGAAGAACAAAGGACGGAGCTGGGATTCCCTCCGGAGTCTCCTTTGGGSCTTTAAGGATTTAAATCCCAATCCAGGCTTTTCCGTGCAGGGGAAGATCCAACAGGAAAGCRGAATAAAAACTCCATAAATCCTTATCCGGCTCATTCCGTGCCCGGAAGCGGAATGTTCTCCATTCCCACCTGGAGACCTGCTTGGATACTCAGACATATTCCTGGTGGGATTGAGGCAGGACTGATTTTTCCTTCTCTTCTCCTGTTTTGGGGAAAATCCTTTGGAATTCTGTAAGTGTTTTTAGTGGAGCCGAGGTGCGGGAATGGGCCGGATGTTGGGAAAATCCCGTTGGTGCCAGATTTCCTTCCTGTCCCGAGGGAATCCGAGAGCCACGAGGCCGGAACGGCGAGTTTGGATTTGACATCCCACGGGATGAGAATTCCAGAAGGAACAAGATTCCTTTCTCGTGGGAAAACTTCCATTAAAATCCTGCTCAGATTGGGAATTTTTAAGGTTTCTCGGTTTTCCCTGTCTTGTGTCCATATTAATCCATTTATTCCAAACTTTCCAGGGATTGGGATTTGCCCTTAATCCATTTATTCCAAACTTTCCAGGGATTGGGATTTGCCCTTTTGGGCAGCAAAGCTCCATGGGAAAAGCCTGAAGTTTCCTGAAGTGTTTGGGATGCAGCTTTAAAATTGCAGGGAATTGGGAATTTTAAGTGGAAGTGTCTGCAAATGGGATCATTTGGGAATATCCTGCTCATCCCGGCACGTCAATCCCAAAAAAACTCTGCCTCGGAATGAACACGGAGGAAAAAATCTTTGGGAATGGCCACAATTCCCTCAGATCCGAAAATACCTGGAGATTGGCAGCGGAATGCCTCATCCATGGGAAACAATCAGGGAATCCTGGAATGGTTTGCGTTGGAAGGGACCTGAAATCCCATCCCATTCCCACCCCATTCCATGGGCAGGGATCATGCCGTTATTCCAAATGGATCCAAGCCCCGTCCAGCCCAGCCTTGGACACTCCCAGGGATCCAGGGGCAGCCACAGCTTCTCCGGGAATTCCATCCCAGCCCCTCCCCACCCTCCCAGCCAGGAATTCCTTCCCAAKATCCCACCTTTCCCAGTGGGAAGCCATTCCCTGTGTCCTGTCCCTCCATTCCTCATCCCAAGTCCCTCTCCAGCTCTCCCGGAGCCCCTTCAGGCTCTGGAGCTCGAGGCTCTGTTTTCTGGGAAATCGGGAAAATCGAGTTCGAAGGGGAAAATCCTGACGAGGAAAAGCCTTTTGTYGGGATGGGWGGGAGGAATCAATCCCGGAGGATCAAGGAGGAGGAGAGGCTGCTCCAATGGATCGTTTTCCAGGCCTGGACTCTCCCCACATGGATTTGGGGAATTCAGCCGGAGCCGCATCCCCGAGCCCTTGGATCCAAAGCTGTCGCTGTTGGAAACTGAGGAATTCCAGGGTTTCGGCTCCTCGTTTTTTCCTCCTTTTCCGTCATGCCCTTCCCATCTCCTGTCGTTTAGCAGGAATATCCAGTGAGGGACTCGTCAGGAGAAACCCAAGCTCCCGGAGTTTGCCTGGAATAGTCGGGATCCGATGACGGAAGCTGCCGACGGATTGTTCGGGAATTCTTAGGATCAAGGGGGAAATCGGCTGGAATCCTGCGATGAAAGGAATTGGGAATTAATCAGGAATAAGCAGGGATTTTTCATCAGGCGAGGGGGGGGAGCTTTTCCTAAAAAAATCCCACAAAATTCTGGGATACGAGGAATAATCTTGTCTTTGAGGAATGAGAAGGAACAACTTCAAACATTCCAAGGGAGGTTTGGGTTGGATATTTGGGAAAATTCCTGCCTGGGAAGGGTTGTCCTGCCCTGGAATGAACCTCCCAGGGGTGGAGTCCCCATTCCCGGAGGGATTTGGAATCCATGTGGATGTGGCACTCAGGGATATGGATCGGTGGTGACCTTGGCAGTGCTGGGAATGGTTGGATTCTCCATGGAAAGCTTTTCCAACCTCAATTATCCAGGGATTTCCTGGCTTTGTGACGTCCCAGGTCGGTGTGGCCGTGCCATATCCGCTGATTCCAGCCGGGAAAGGCAATTCCAGGGATGCCAAGACCCCCAATCCCGCTCCYTCCAAGGCCTGGCCCTTCCCTTCCTTTCCCTGCCTCCGGAAAAAGCGGCTCCCCCTTTTCCCTCCGGATAATCCCCTTGGAAATTCCCACCTCCCTTCCGGGGGAATCAGCGGAGCAAAACTTCATTCCTATCCCGCAAACTCCCCCTGGAKAGGGAAAAACCTTTGGAGCCTGGGAAGCAGCGCTCCCGCTCCATCCCGGCCTCGATTCCAAGGGGAACGCGCTCCGGCTTTTCCACGTTCCTTTTCAGCGCCCTCATCCCCAAAATCCGCCTCGGAACCCCCCGAAGTCCCGGATCCCCCCGGGAAGCGGGAACGCGCCGGGAGCCGGGAGCTTCCTCCCGCGCGCTGTTTGTCTTGGAAAAGGGAATTCCATCCCGGGGCCCATCCAAGGATCCGAGCGCCGAAACCGACACTGAATCAACAGCGAGGAAAGGAATTCCTGCCCCCGATCCAAGAATCCCGGGAGCTGACAAGGAGCGGGAAAGGGGGGGGGGGAAGGAGTTTGTTTTGATTGAAATTCCTGCATTCCTGCAGGCCGGCACCGTCTGTATTCCTTGGATTCGGCCGAGGTCGGGATTTGCGGCTCTGCCCGCGCGGAGCGAGGGGAAACGAGGAGATTCTTGGAAGATTTCCTTCCTCGGGAGCCTCTCCGCGGATCGGGAGAGGAGGGAGGGATCTCCAGCCTGGCGTTCCCGGGAAGAGGGAACGGGAACGGTTGGAAGGTTGGGTGGTTCCCGCCTGGGAATGGTGGGGATGGCTCCGGGTTTTTCGCCGGAATGTGGCGGAAGTTCGGTCGGAGCCTTTCCCTCCTGGCAGAGCCACGTTCGCCTTCCGTTCCCTGACCTTTCCCGTGGAATCGTGCCAGGGATTCCGTGGAATTGGAAGCTTGATTTCCACTGGTTCGAAAATCCCAGGATTTGGTTTCGCTGCCACGGCAAAAGGTGGCTCTGCTCCGGATCCTTTGGAGAGAGGTTCCATCCCGATATCCCAAGGTTCCCCTGCTCGGGAATTCTGTGTCTGTGACAAATATTCCAGGTCCTGAAGAGGTTTTGGTAGATCTTGGAAAAGGAAAATTTCCTTGGATTTGGTGTCTTCCCTCCCAGACTTCCAGCCTCTCCCAGCCTGTGGCTCTCCACACCCCAGGGATCCATAGAATCCCAAGAATTCCATAGAATTTCTTCCCGTTCTTCCCCACAACCAAAAATCTCCAAGATTTCTCACTCCAGAACAAGGAGGAGGAAAAGAATTCCCAAACCTTTTCCCAAGCCCTTTTCCAGCAGGGAGACGAAAGAAAACCCAACATTCCCTCCGCAGGCTCCTGGCGAGAGGAAGGATCCGATCCAAGGCTTCGCAGGGACCCTGTGGAAAACCCAAGGAGAGGCCTCAAGTCTCCTGCATGCCCCAATCCCGTTTTTTCCATAAATCCATGAAGCGTTCGCTTCCTCATCCTCAAAATGCAGGAGTCAGTGTCTCCCGGGATTCAGATTTGCATCCCGGTTAAACTTCCAGGCGCTGTCGTGGCAAATTCCTCGGGAATTTCGAATGGCGGGAAGCGGTCCATGCATCCCAAATTCCTGCGGCACCTCGCCTGCAGCTCTGGATTCATTTCGATGGGAATATTTTCCCTGAATCCCTCTTTTCTCCTCTTTGGCTCCCCTGGGATTGCTGCCAATCCCGCCGCGGCGTGGATGTGGAGCCGTCGGATGCAGAGTGCTCCGATTTTCCGGAAAATCCCGGGCGGTTGGCTTCCAGCTGGGTCACCATTCCTCCCCATTCCCGGTTTTCCCTCTCTCCTTTGGGAACGGGATCCGTGCAGGGTGAAATCCCGACAATCGGGGCCCTTGGGAATCACCATTTCCCTGTTCCCTCTTTTCAGGACTCAGTTTTGGTGTCGGAACCCAAACGGCGGAATCATTCCCGGAATTCTGGCGATCCCAAGTTTGGGATTGGCCCCCTCGTCCGGGAGAGGTTCTGTCCCTAAAGATGCCGTGGGATGGGATGGGATGGGATGGGATGGGATGGGATGGGATGGGATGGGATGGGATGGGATGGGATGGGATGG
>JACAXG010000151.1:56396-73564 GCA_018881555.1 Amblyornis subalaris | reverse complement strand
AAAGGAAAGGAAAGGAAAGGAAAGGAAAGGAAAGGAAAGGAAAGGAAAGGAAAGGAAAGGAAAGGAAAGGAAAGGAAAGGAAAGGAAAGGAAAGGGAATTTTGACCCAGAACCCCTCCCAGAACAGGATATTTTTCCCTGTTCCATGTGCTGTGGGAACTTCTGTTTCCCAGTGTGGAAAACATTCCCATCAAATCCTGGATGAAACGGCTCCATTTTTAAAGGATAAATTTGGTTGGGATTCGTTGGGAATTTTCGGGCCCCGAACGATTCCGTTTGTTTGGCTGTTCCTGCCCTGGAGAACAAAACCGGAGCTYGGATCCATGGAATTTCCTCCGGAATGAATTCCAGCATTCCCACACAAGCAGGAAGGTCAGGGAAGGGCTCGTTGAGTCCYGGCAGGAACCGGAGGGATCCCAAAAATAACTGGAGCCGGGAGAGGTTTGGAAAAGTTCAAACTCCCGTCCTGGAGGGTCAGGTCGGACCTGGATTCCTCTGGAAGCGTGGGATGCATTCCCAGCATCCCGAAGTTTAGGATCTCACTGTCACAATCCCAAAAATCCTGAACCTCCTGTTTTGGGAAGAAGCTTCCTGCGGATGCTTTTCCAGCAGGGTATTCCTGCCATTCCCGTGGGTATTCCTGCAATTCCTGTGGGTATTCCTGCAATTCCGGTGGGTATTCCTGCAATTCCCATGGGTATTCCTGCGATTCCCACAGGTATTCCTGCCATTCCCACAGGTATTACTGTAATTCCCATGGGTATTCCTGCCATTCCCGTGGCTATTCCTGCAATCTCCGTGGGTATTCCTGCAATTCCCACAGGTATTCCTGTCATTCCTGACCCTGGGACTCCAATCCAGGATTCCAAAGGTGTCCGGATGCCGCCTCAAGGGAGGATCCCGCTGATTCCAGCTGTTTTTCCATGTCAATCCTTCCTGCTGCCTCCAGCCCCTCCGGAACCAGGATTTTCCCTCCTAATTTTGGGCAAATTTTCCCGGAGGTATCCAAGKCCAGGTTGGATCGAGCTGGGATAGCGGGAGGTGTCCCTGCCCACGGCCGGGAAAATGGGATAAGATGATCCTTCAAGGTCCTTCCCAAGCCAAACCATTCCAGGATTCCAGGATTCCAGGAATTGCGAGCTCARCCCGCGCTCTCCTTAAGGAAAACGACCATTCCCACCTTTGGAAAACAGCCCAAATAATCCAAAAAAGAGGGAATTGTGGATCTGCAGGATGCRGAAAAGCCTGGAATTTGGGAAGTTCCTGGTGCTGATAAATTCCTTTRATCGCTGGGAGAACCGGAGGTGCCTCAGTTCATCCCTAAAATCCCAAACTGGATTCCGTGGAATCCCATGATTCCTTGCCCAGCTTAGATAAACTGGGAAAAGCAGGAAAATCCGCTTGGAACCGATCCGGGCCTGTCCTAAATCCTTATTCCAGGCTGCAGTGSAATTCCAGATTCCAATAGTTTTCCTGCCCCTCCGAGGCAAATCATCCCTCGGGATCTGCGAGATTCCCTTTGGGAGCCACGGGAACACCTTCAACAYCCACAACTTCCCAAATCCCCATCCGGGGCCCAAATCCGCCTCCGGAACGCCACAAAATCCCCATCCCGGCCTCAGCTCCTTCCCGGTTTTCCTGCTCTTTTCCCGAGCCTGATTCTCCTCCAGTAGTCCCATCCCATTTATTGGGAATTTACGGTTCTCCGTGGGGTTTCTCTATTTCGCCGCCTGCCCTGGAAAACCACATTTTTATGGATCTTGGATCCCACCCCTCTCCCTGCGGCTCCTCCGGGCTGCTTTTCCCCCCTTTTTTTTCCATGTTTTCGTTCCATTTTSGGAGCTCGGCGCCGCTCCGTGCCCGTCCTCCGTTCCCGCCCGCCCTTCCCAGAAATTCCTTATCGGCCCGGGGCCTGCTTTCGGAGGCCGCGCTTTTTCCGGGATTGGCTCATCCTTGGCTCCCGCAGAAAAAGCAGGGAGAAGGATCCGTTCCCAGCCTTCGGAAAGGTCAGCCGCGCCGCTCCCGGTTTTTTTTTAGAGGGAAGAGAGGGGAAATCCTTAAAATAGAAGGATAACATCCCGAAAATAAACCTCATCCGCTCCCCGCGCCGGCGGATTTTCCTCGGGGCCGGGCGGGATTGATCCCGATCCCAAAGTTCTTGGTCCGGACCCAGCCGGAATCGCTGCCAGGGGAAGATTCCCTGCGTTATCCTGTTATTTAAAGCAGGATTTTCCATGAGCAAACGGAGGGAGAGGGAGGCCGAGGCCTCTGCCATTCCCTGTTCGCCTTCCAGCGGGAAAACGGGAATGAGGAGCAGCCCCGGGCGCTGGGCCGAGGGCACTAAAGTTGGGAATCGGAGGGAAAAAATCCCATTGATTTGGGATTTTCTTCGGGAATCGCTGTGAAGGTCAAGGAAAAAAGGAGGGAATGAGCTCGTCCGGTCCTTTGGATGAGGTTGTCCCGAGGGATTGCGGATGCTCCRTCCCTGGAGGGGTTTGAGGATGGAGATCTGGGAATGCTGGGCTGGGAAAGGCGAGTTAGGGATGGATTGGAAAAGGTTTCAAAGCCAAAAACATGGAAAAAAAAAGATTTCCCTTTGTCTATCCACCTTTTCCGTGGGTTTTTCCGGATCCCCCCGTTTGTGAAAAGCTGTCCTGGGAATGAGGGAGGATTGGAGCTTCCCGGATATCAAACATTCCCRGATATCAAACATTCCCAGMTATCAAACATTCCCAGCTATCAAACATTCCCAGATATCAAACATGCCAAGGATTAAAGCAGAAAACTTCGGGAATTCGGCGCTTCCCACCCTTCATCCCTTTGGCATGGAATTTCTGCCAGGTAAGGAGCAGGCAGAGCAGGACATTCGGGATCCATGGAATTCCAGCATGCTTTGGTGACCGGCTCCACAYGGATGCGCTCGTTCTAACCATGGGATAATCCAGATTCCTGGAATTTCTGGTCTCGGAGCCAGGAATCAGATCCAAGCCCAACGCGTGGATTTTCCCGACTCTGCACTTCCAAAGGATTCCACCTGTGGATGAACCATCTAACGGAGCTCCCAGCTTGTGGGTGACGCTCTGGAAAAACGGGAAAAGCGGGAATTTTGGGAGAACTACAGGTCCTTCTGTCACCTTTTTAAACAGAGGGAGCCTGGCAAGGATGGAATAAATTCCCGGTGAAACTCGGGAATGAATCCRGGTGAGGAATTTCCATCCGTGTCTCTTCCTGTGATCCATTTTCCATCCAAGCCGTTCTTCAGGAGAGGGAAAAGGGCTCAAAACTATGGAAAAAGTGGAATTTTGGTGCTGAGGAGCCAAAAAAATCCACGCAGGCTCCTCCAGTTTTATGCATAAATTAACATAAATTAACATAAATTAACATAAATTAACTCCAACACCATCCCATGGCTCCAGGACATCCCGAGGATCGCCTCGGAATGACTGCTCCGAGCTGGAATTTTTCAGGAATTATTTACCCTGAAAAAACCATCCCTTTTTTCCCTTAAAAACCCAGATCCCAGGGAAAATTCCCTGCCCCCKCCGGGGCTTTGCCCTTAATTAAGGAAAAGGCCCAATTCCCTCGCCGGGAGGTGGGAATCCCGGCTGGAAAACTTCGGGAAAAAGGGCTGGAAAATCCACCTCCTCCCAGGTAGAAATTCCTCCCTAATTTCTCGGGATAAAGGGAAAATCTCCTCCATCCTGGCTCGCACACAGTGGCTCCATTCTTCGGGATGAGTCAGCCTGGAGAAATCCTATTTATTCCCGAATCCTGGCACGGCAGCGGCTCCCGGGCTCGGAAGCGATAAGAGCCAAAATTCAGGATTTCTAATTCCCGGGCAATTTTTTTGGGCCTTGGGAAAGGAAAAAAAATCCAAATTCTTTCCTTCGTTATCGGCTCCRCCCGGAAATTGTGACTCCCAAAAAAAAACCCCCAAATCCTGGCTCCGGAAAGGCTGACCCGGGATCGTCCTTCGGATCCGTGGAATTGGGCAAGGTCCGGAAGGCTGAATTTTTTCGGGAGAGGAAATAAAGCTCCGTCAGGGATGTTGTTCCTGATTTTTTTATTGTTTTTATCCCGGGGACTGATAAACAGGGATTTTTGGATGTGTGGGAATGCCAAGGAAAAGCAATGGGAAATTCCAGGGGGGTTTGCCGATGGATCCTCGGTGGTTTGGGGGATGAGCTGCTGGAGCAGCCCCGGGAGAAGGATTTGGGATGTTGGTGGGAAACTCCAGAGCCAATTCCAGAGCCTAAAGGGGCTCCAGGAGAGCTGGAGAGGGACTTGGGACAAGGCATGGAGGGACAGGACACAGGGAATGGCTTCCCACTGGGAAAGGGGAGATYGGGGTGGGATATTGGGAAGGAATTCCTGGCTGGGAGGGTGGGGAGGGGCTGGGATGGAATTCCCGGAGAAGCTGTGGCTGCCCCTGGATCCCTGGAAGTGTCCAAGGCCAGGTTGGATGGACTTGGATCCACTTGGGATAGCAGGAGGATCCCTGCCCATGGATRGGGTGGGAATGGGATGGGATTTAAGTTCCCTTCCCACCCAAACCATTCCAGGATTCTGGAGCCCCTCTGCCCTGGGAGAGCTGGGAATGTTCCCCTGGAGAAGGGAAAGCTCCAGGGAGAGCTCAGAGCCAATTCCAGAGCCTCCAGGAGAGCTGGAGAGGGMCTTGGGACGAGGCCTGGAGGGACATTCCCAGAGGATGATCCAAGCCCAACCTCAGAATCCACATTTTCCGTGGTTCTCCGGCCRCTTGCCCTCCCTGGAATTGCCTCAGCTCTGCCTCACTTCCCGTGACAAGCYTGGGATTCAGGGCTCTTTGGGGCACGGACACCTTGGATCCGATCCACGGATCCCTTGGATCCGACCCACGGGCAGGTTGAGCAATCCCGGGCGAGCGACRGAGGCAAAATTTCCCGGAAAAACGAGCCTTTCCCTGCTCTCCCTGGAGATCCTCGGGCCCAGCCGCGGGAGCGGGGCCGGAAATGTGGGATTTGTGGCATTCCGGAGGGGAAGAGGACTCATCCCGCCCCACCCGGGGCTGGCCCTACAAAATTCCCGCCCCAAATCCCTGGGCCCGGGCGTGATCCCGACTCATCGCCCGTGGTTTCCTGGAGGGGCAGGGATAACGCAATTCCAAGCGCTTGGAATTCCGACCGGGCCGTCCCYGTTCCCGGGGAGGAGTTTCGGGAGAGCTGCGGGTGCGGCACAGCCCGGGAGAAGATCCAGACGGAGGGAGAGGGCTGGGAAGGGCGAGGTGGGATGGGGAATTCCAGAGGGATCCTGTGGGAGGATTGGCTTGGACGCTCCAAACCTCCCTGGGTGGCCTGACCACCCTTTCCATGGGGAAATATTCCCAATATCCMRCCTGAGCCTCCCCYGGCACAGCTCGAGGCTGTTCCCTCTCCTCCTGTCCCTGTTCCCTGGGAGCAGATCCCAAATCCCGGCTGCCCCCTCCTGTCAGGGAATTTCCCAGAGGGAAAAGCTCCCTCCGGATCCTCCTTTTCTCCGGGATGAGCCCTTTCCCAGCTCCCTCAGCTYTTCCTGCTGCTCCAGSCCCTTCCCAGCTCCGTTCCCTTCCCTGGCCACGCTCCAGCCCCTCCAGGTCTCCCATCCGTGGCCGAGAAGCRGGCCCGGAATTCCGGGTGTGATCCCAGCGGCACAGAGGGACGATCCCTTCCCTAAAGGAGAAGACAAAGCGCAAATCCCTTTAAAACTTGGAATTCGGGCGCCCATCCCGCCTGTGTAATTCCAGCCTTTCATCCAAGCTGCCTCTCCCGCAAGGAATGAGCTCCAGGCCCACATCGCCTGCTCCTGCCTGCGTCCCAAATCCTGGAGAGATCCAAGGAAACCGAGAATTCCAGGCTGCGTCGGAGCAAAATCCGTGGGGTGGGAGATCCGACGGACAAGCGGGAAAAGGGACAGGGAGCACTTGGATGCAGGGATTGTCTCAGAATTCCCTTGGGGACTCGCGGACGACTCCCAGGATCCTGCAAAGGGCTGGAATCCGGACGGAGCCTCCGCTCCCGACGCTCCAACCGAAACCGAGCCCGAGGAGCCTGGAGGAGCTCGTGGCACAAATCCCGGGAAAGGGGGAAATGCCATGGATGAGGCACCGGCCCTGACTCATGCCGTGACTCATCGGAGCCGAGCCGAGGTCAGGGATAGAGAGGGAAAAGCTCCCGCTTTTCCCTGCTCCTTTCCCTGCTCCTTTCCCTGCTCCTTTCCCTGCTCCTGCTCCCTTAGGCTGGGGCCCAGAGCCTGGTGGACATTCCCGGGATTTCTCACCTGGAAGCGGCGTGGAAAGGACCCTGCGGACGCTCTTTCCGGAGACCGCAGGGAATCTCCTGCTGCTTCCATGGAAAGAACTTCCCTGTCCTCAAATCCCAAAATCCGTGGCACAGGGAGGATCCACGTGGGTTCGTGTTCCCCACGAAATCCAGAGGAGCCACGGAGCTGCTCCCGGGGCTGGAGCCCCTCTGGAGCCAGGCTGGGAGAGCTGGGAATGTTCACCCGGAGAAGGGAAGCATCCAGGGAGAACTTCCAGCAACTTCCAGAGCCTAAAGGGGCTCCGGGAGAGCTGGAGAGGGACTTGGGACAAGGCCTGGAGGGACAGGACACAGGGAATGGCTTCCCACTGGGAAAGGGAAGCCCCATCCAGCCTGGCCTTGGACACTGCCAGGGATCCAGGGGCAGCCACAGCTTCTCTGGGAATTCCATCCCAGCCCCTCCCCACCCTCCCAGCCGGGAATTCCTTCCCAATATCCCACCCCAGTCTCCCCTTTCCAACATTCCAAGGCAATCGAAGCAGCCTGGGAGGCRCATCCATGTCCTTCCCGGCTCCGCACCCAGCTGGACTCATCCCTGCTCCAGACTCATTCCCTGTTTTCCTCCCGGAGCCGACTCCCGAGGCGTTTTTTTCCGGCCAGCATCTGGAGCTCGGCAGTTCCCGCCAGAGTCTCCACGGATCCCAACATCTGGAGAGTGGCTCATTCCAAGCTCAGAGTCCTGGAGAGGGTTTTATCCAGCAAAAAGTGCAGGAATCTCCCCTGGGAATGAGAGGAATCTACAGGTTTTCCYCTGGATGACTCAATCCAAGGAATTCCACTGCTGTCCTTCACCAGCTCCTGCAATCCCRGTCCTTTTCCTTGACTTTTCCTTCACTTTTCATTCCCGGATTTCACCCTGTGGCTCCTCTTTCTCATCTCTTTTCCTTCYGAGTTTTCCTTTCCTTTCCGCTCCCGTCCTTTCCTGGGATTCCTTTTCAAACGCCGGACTCGGATTTCCGGGAGGGATTTCAGGAGATCTCCCGGTCTGTCCCCTGCTCCCGTTTTCCCTTGGATATTCTCGGCGGATCCAGCATCCCCCCCAAAGCCTGGAGCGATGGAAATTCCAACTTTTCTTCCCGAAAGGAGCTTTGCCTCCTTCGCCTGGGGAAAGCCAACCTCAATTCCAACCGAAATTCCAACCGAAATTCCCTTTGGAAAACTTTTGGGACATGAATCATTCCCTTCCTCCATGGAATTCCTGAAACATTCCAAGCTTTCAATTGGTTTTTCCATCACCCATTTCCTTGGATTCATCCCAGCTTTACTCCTGGGTCATCCCTGTCATCCCACTCATATTCCAAGGGAAATYTCCAGTTTATCCATAAATTTCTTGCCATGGATTAGCCAACATTACCGTTTCATTCCGCTGGGAGGATAAATTCCCAATTTTTTTTTCTATCCAGCAGGAATTCCTCGGCTCGGGATCCATTTCCAATCCATCATTTCTCCCTCTAACAAACTCCGGAGTTTTCCTCCGGCTGGGATYGATCCAGGCGATGAAACTTCCTCCAAAATTCCTTCAAACAGGAATCCTGTTCMAAGAGGATCCGCTTTTTCCATCCTGGTTTTTTTACCTCTTGGCCACGGATTCGCCCCCCGGGCCAGGAAAGGCATGGATTCGGCTCCCGAATTTCCCGGGTCCGGCAGCCTCTCCTAAGGAATCTGCTCCAAAGGAGTGGAGCGATCCAGCCCCTGCGGAGGGCTGACATTCCAAGGGGAATCACATCCTCATTCCCGAGCTTCCTTCCCTTTATCCGGATGGGTTTTGCCATAGGAATGTGAATTCCGCTCTGCGTGTCCCATCCGTCCCCAAATGGTTCTTTTCCCGCAAGGAATCTCCTCTTTTCCAAAGGAAAGGCTCATCCGCAGGGAGGAATTCCTCTCCGCTCCGAAATATATTCGGGAATATCCAAAGGCRGGGAAAAGCCGGAGAGATTCCCTGTGCGAGCGCAGGGAGCTGCAGGAATTCCCCCAGGGCCAAGCGCGGGATCATGGAAYGGTTTGGRTGGGAAGGAACCTTAAGGATCATCCCATTCCAACCCCCATTCCACGGACAAGGATTCCACTCCTTGGGACGCTTCCGGGGACGGAGCAGCCATTCCCTCTCCAGGCCTTGGCACGGAGCAAATTCCAACAGAATTTCCCTGCTGGCGACAATCCGGGATCAGCGGCGCCCCTGCTGTGCCTCCTGCATTCCCGATGGGAATGTGCAGACTTCCCTCGGGAAGGAAATCCCTTTTTCCCTGCGCTCGGAGCCTTCCCAGGTATCCAAATTCCCGCCGCACCGCGGCCGGGATGGAGCCTTCCCTCCTTCCCTGCTTCCCAAAAACATCCCAGCGGCCAAAGCCCCGAATCCCGGAGCCAGCCGCGCTCATCCCGAGGCATTTCTGCGGCTCCATCCCGGGAAAAAGCCTTCCGAAGGCCATTCCCGAGCTCAAAACGGATGGAAAACGCTGGCGACGGAGGGGAGGCTTTTTTCCCTTCTAATTCCCTTTTTTTTTGGTTGTTTTGTTCTTTATCCCTGGTTTTTTTTTCCAGGGATGATTCAGAAGGCCAGGAAGGGTGGCCTGGGCCTGGCTCGGGCCCGGCACATCCCRAAATATCCCCCCCCGGCCTTCCCTGCCTCCGGAATTCCGCCCTCCGTCCTCGCCCYGGGAAGTTTTGGGAAGGCCAAAGGGCACGAGGGAGGTTTTTCGGGAATTCCGAAGGGCATCCCAGGGGTTTTGGGATGGGGTAGGGGAGCGGCTCCAGCCGGAATCCGGCGGCGAAAACACACGGATCGCTTGTTATCCCCTCGCCTCTTCCCGCTTTTTTAAAAAATTCCATAAAAAAAGTTGGTCCGGGCGGGAAAAGAGACTTCGGAGGGGGCAGCATTCCCAGCTGGAGGCCTATCCCTGGTTTTTTTTTCCAGGATAACAGCAGGAATTTTATCTGCCTCCAGGTGATACTCTCTGCCCACGGAGAAGGCAGGAATTCGGGAATGCTGGGGATGGATTAAAATCAGCCCAAYGCTGGATGTCGGCATTTGCCCATCCGGAAAAAATTCCCGGTGGCAGGACAAAGSCGCATCCGGCAAATCCAGGCCTTTCTCCAGCCAAACTTCCCACTCTTGGTTGTGTTTTTGGACGTTCCCGATAATCCATGACCTTTTCCCGCCTCCCTCCCTGCGGAGGAGCAGAGATCCCACATTTCAGCCAACCGGGAGAACGCAGGGATGAGCCCAGCTGAAGATTCCCACTGGGAAACTTCCCAAAATCCCCACATGGAGGAGTTTTCCCGGCCTGGGCGATGGAGGTAAAGCACAATTCCAACGGCGCATCCCGCCCGGAGCTCAAACAGCCCCGAAATTCCGGAACGTTCCCATCCGCGGCTTTGGTGTCGCTCCACATCCGACTTCCCGGAGGAAACACGGAGATCGCTCCGAGGTAGCGGCAGATCCACGGATTCTCCAGGCCTCTCCCAATTTCGGAGCAGCCCAAACCCTYTGGAATTTCCCTTTCCAAGCTCCGGAGCGCTCAGCGCTTGGAATTTGTCTTCCCGGTGAAACGCCGGGAGCTTTGGCACCGCCTCCAGCCCAGCTTGGATCCCCTCCGGAATGTTCAATCCTCCAGATGGCGGCAAGGACGGATTTTTCCGACTTTTTTTCGCGGATGGGGGAAAGGGAAAGGAATCACGGCCAAGGCACGGACAGGGAGAACTCCCAAATTCCCGGTGCCGAGCCCCGGGCTTGGAGTTCGTGCCGCGGTTTTCCGGGAGGAGAAGGCTCCGGAAGCCACACACGGAGAGTATTCCYGCTCTTTTTTCCCTGCTTTCCCGGAGCTGGGAGAACAAGGCCTCCCGTGCCTTCTTCCAGTGTGCCTTCCAAAGCTCAGATCCCTGGAATTCTTTTGGTTGGAGGCAGAAAGAGGAAGAGGATGGATTTTTACAGGGATTTTTTCCCTCCCTGTCCGTCCCTCGGCTTCCCGGGAAAAGCCATCCCGAATCCTGTCGTGGGGAGCTTGGATCGGCCTGGATTGGGCGGAAGGACAAACGTTCCTTGCGGTTCCATGAAGCCAAAGAAAACCAATCCRGGAATATCCAAACATTGGGATTTTTCCCTCTCAAGCAACCCCGAGCCAACGTTTTCCCTCTCTTTTCCGTGAAAAATTTCAGGATTTGCACGCAGAGTGGATTTCTCTGGAATCTCACACGCGGAGGGAGCAAAAGTTGGAATTCCATCAGGATTTCTTCCAGGGCAGGAATTCCCAGGTCAAAGCAAAATCCTTGGTGCCATAATAATTAATCWCCTTTTTTTTTAAGGAATCCTGGGCCTGGAAAGGTGGAGTGACTCCGAATCCTGGAATCATGGAATGGTTTGGGATGCAAAGGACCTTAAAGCCCATCCAGGTGCATCCAGGGACACATTCCCACTATCCCAGGTGGATCCAAGTCCCGTCCAACGTGGCCTTGGACACTGCCAGGGATCCAGGGGCAGCCACAGCTTCTCTGGGAATTCCATCCCAGCCTCTCCCCACCCTCCCAGCCAGGAATTCCTTCCCAATATCCCACCCCGATCTCCCCTTTCCCAGTGGGAAGCCATTCCCTGTGTCCTGTCCCTCCAGGCCTTGTCCCAAGTCCCTCTCCAGCTCTCCTGGAGCCCCTTTAGGCTTTGGAATTGGCTCTGAGCTCTCCCTGGATCCTTCCCTTCTCCAGGGGAACATTCCCAGCTCTCCCAGCCTGGCTCCAAGAGCAGAGGGGCTCCAGAATCCTGGAATGGTTTGGGTGGGAAGGGAACTTAAATCCCATCCCATTCCCACCCYATCCATGGGCAGGGATCCTCCTGCTATCCCAAGTGGATCCAAGTCCCATCCAACGTGGCCTTGGACACTCCCAGGGATCCAGGGGCAGCCACAGCTTCTCTGGGAATTCCATSCCAGCCCCTCCCCACCCTCCCAGCCAGGAATTCCTTCCCAATATCCCACCCCRATCTCCCCTTTCCCAGCGGGAAGCCATTCCCTRTRTCCTGTGAACATTCCCTCTCCATCCTGTTTTGATCTCCTCCTGCAGGTGCCAACAACTTCCCGACAGCCGCAGGACCTGTCCAGGTTGGGACATTCCCAACCTTCCCGCTGGCACCTGGAATCTCCCACAGGAGCCCTGGCGGCTTTGCAATTCCCCGAGGAATTGTCGCCGTATCCCAACTCCCTAAATCCGCAATCAGAGCTGATTCCGGGATGAGGATTTCTCCAGGMTTAAGGAGGGGAACGCGGGAGAGCCAAACCCCTCTCTGATCCATGGGCTGGCCTGGATAATCCTCGAAAAGCGGGAATGGCAGCCCGGGAGGATCCTGCTCAGCTCCATGGGATGCAGGTTGAACGGGACTGTTATCCTGTGCTTGGATATCAGCTGGTTCCTAGGGACGCATTCCTTGGAATCCGTCCCTGTCCCGGATCCTTGTCTCCGCCACCGCCGGAGAAAGCAAACAGCGATGTTTTCCCAAGCCGAGCCGGAGCGGATTGCAAAGGATGTCTCCGTTTATTATCCCTTCTTTTTTTTCCCGAATTCCCGCAGGGAATGCCGCGGAGCCTCTCCGCGTGCTCCCCATTCCCGACATATCCCGGAGGCTTCTCATTCCTGCCTCAGCCGGCACCAAACGCTCGGCCTCGTCGGGATCCTGGATCGGAGTTTTATGGAGCTGCCCCCGGGCCCGGCTCTCCGGCTGTTCCGTAAACAAGGGAAGAGGAGAGGGCTCCCGCATCCCGGGAAAAAAAAACGCCGGGCAGGGTTCGGAGCCGGCGGCATCCCACGGAATTCAAGGAAAACAAGCGCGCGTGCTGGGGGGGGGAAGTTTTCCAAGGCTCTCTGGGAAGGAAAACAAGGCAAAATCCCAGGTTTGTGCCCATCCGGCCGAGGGGGGGCAGGACGGGAGGGAATTTCGGGCTCCCTCCGGGCCCGATCCCGATTTTCCAGAGCCAAGCCGAGGCTCCGGGAGGGGAAGGTGCATCCAGGGAATCAGCAGGATTTTCTCTGGGATGTGGCGGCGCTGCCTTGCGCCCGAATCCCGGCAGGGAGAGAGCCGGGAATGGGGGACACATTCCCAAGGGGAGGAGCCGCAGGGACCCCCAGGCCTCAGGAGAACCCTCCGAGGCCACCTCGGATTCCTGATCCACATTCCCGATCCACATTCCTGATCCACATTCCTGATCCACATTCCTGATCCACATTCCCGATCCACATTCCTGATCCACATTCCCGATCCACATTCCCGATCCACATCCCCCATCCACATTCCCAGTCCACATTCCCGATCCACATTCCCAATCCACATTCCCAGTCCACATTCCTGATCCACATCCCTGATCCACATTCCGGATCCACATTCCTGATCCACATCCCCCATCCGCATTCCCAATCCACATTCCTGATCCACATTCCCAATCCACATTCCTGATCCATATTCCCAATCCACATTCCTGATCCACATCCCCGATCCACATTCCCGATCCACATCCCCAATCCACATCCCCCATCTGCATTCCAAATCCACATTCCCGATCTATATTCCCAATCCACATCCCCAATCCACATTCCTGATCCACATCCCCGATCCACATTCCTGATCCACATTCCCAATCCACACTCCCGATCCACATCCCCCATCCACATCCCCGATCCACATTCCGGATCCACATTCCTGATCCACATCCCCCATCTGCATTCCCAATCCACATTCCTGATCCACATTCCCAATCCACATTCCCAATCCACATTCCTGATCCACATTCCCGATCCACATCCCCCATCCACATTCCCAGTCCACATTCCCGATCCACATTCCCTCCCGGCTCCAGGACCTCTTCCCAATCCACACTTTGCCCGAACTGGGAAGGGAATAAGAACCAGTGGTGCCACTTCGATCCATGGGTAATTCCCTGGCAGAGGATCCTTGGGAAAGGTTTGCTSTTCCCATCTTCCTGGTGGTTTGAAAAGGTTGGGAAGCACAGGGAAAAATATTAATTTATTATCCTKAATTCTCATGGTTATCCAGGTGTTATTCCAGCTGTATTCCTCCTTCAGGCTGCTCTTGGAAAACTGTCGGGAAACGCTCCCAGGATTTGGCTCTGGGCGGTCTCTGCTCCGAGAGAGAGAGAGAGGATGGATCCCTGGATCCACGCCTTGGATCTCGGGAATTGCACCCTCAGGAGCCAATCGGAGCTTCCCGGAGCCTGGGATGGGATGGGATGGGATGGGATGGGATGGGATGGGATGGGATGGGATGGGATGGGATGGGATGTCAAGGAAGGACAACCCCACTATTCCAAGGAATGATCACCATCATGGAATCCTGGAGTGGTTTGGGGTGGAAAGGACCTTCAATCCCATCCATTCCCACCCCATCCATGGGCAGGGACAATTCCCACTATCCCAGGCTGCTCCAAGCCCTGTCCAACCCGGCCCTGGGCACTTCCAGGGATCCAGGGGATCCCCAACCTCTCTTTTCCTTCCCTCTTTTCCAGGTGYTCCGTCCAAGGCGCTGCTGGACCCTGGAAATTCCACCTCAAATCCCTGTTYCCACCCTGCCATTGGAATGATCCCGTTCTCCCCTCTGGAATCCGCAGCCTTTCTCTTTCCCAGGGATCCCGAGGGTGTGATTCCCACGTTTCCCGAGCTCCCAGCCGGATAAGGGAAGAGCCGGGAGATGGAAAGAACACCTCTGATGTCACCTCCGGGATCCCGCGGGAGCAATCCCGGATTTTTCCCCTCGGCTTTTTATTCCGGGCCGCTCCGCCCGGCTCGGAGCGAGCTCTTCCCGGACATTCCCTGGGGGATCCGTGGCATCCTCGCGTTCCTCCCTGTCTGGAAACGCTTCCTGACATTCAGCCCAGGTTTTCCTTTTCCTGAAATTCATTCCATCTCCGCCCACGAGCTCACCCTGGACAACCTCGTCCCGCTCGGATTTCGGATCCTTCTTTTTTTCGGGATTTYGTCCTTCCCAACGAGTTTACGGATCCCTGTTTTCCGCGGCTCGGATTTATTTCGGGAAGCCGTTCCCGTATCCGGGAGCCTCGGGCTTATCCCTCATTCCAGCCCCGGCAGGTTCCCAGGAAGGTCCCAAATTCCTGGATCCCAAAATCCAAAGGTGTTTGGATGATCCTAAAGGACCACACGCGGCCATGAGCATTCCGGTTTTCCTGGGAAAGCTGTGCCCGGATTGTCCGTGGATGAGAGCAGTCCCGGGAATTGGGATCTCCCATKAATAAAATCATGGAATAATTACGGATGGAAAGGCCCTCCAGGATCACGGAGTCCGACCATTCCCAGGCCACCTCCGATCCGTGTCCCCGAGTGCCACATCCGCACGGATTTTAAATCCCTCTGGGAATTGGGACTCCACTCCGGCCCTGGGCAGCTGTGCCGGGGCTGGAAAACCCTTTCCATGGAGAAATATTCCCTGTTATCCCATTCTGTCCTTGCTCCCTGCGGACAGCGAGGTGCAAAGGACGTGGGAATCTGGGAGCTTTTCCTGCTAAAAAAACTGGGAAGCAGAGTACGGAGGGATCACCTCTGAAAGTTATGGATTTTAGGGCTGACCTTCCAAAATCGGAGCCCTTTGGAAATCTCGGCCCTCTCGAGGCTTTGGAATGCGGGACAGGCGCTTCCGTAGGCAGCAGGACCGGGAATATCCGGAATTCCGGAGGATGCTCTTGGTGTTAAACCACGGCTGAGGCAGCACCTTCTTTCCCGGAGGGAATTCCCGGGTAGGATCCATGCAAACTSTCCGGGAGCAGCGCGGAGAGGCTGAAGCCACTCCGAGATTTTTCGGGAAGAATCGTTCGGTGGCTCTCGGATGAGGAATTCCAGGTTTTCCTTTCACTCGGGGCTCCCGCGTCCGAGGGAATAATACCCGGGATTASCGGGAAAGGGAATGATTGCCTTGGATGAGCTCCAGAGGCAGAAACGAGGGCGATTCCCTGGTGGAATTCGCTTCCAGGGAATCATCAAAGGGCGGTCGGGCGTTTTTCCGGGCAATTCCGAGGGTCGGATGCGGGAGTCGAGGTTTCTCGGGAWGTCCTTTATGTTTCCAGGAATTAACGGGGCCTTCCCTCGCATCCCGGAGCGCCGAGCCAGCATTCCATGAGGGATTCCGGCCCCGGCGTTCCCGGGGCAAACGACATCCGGCTCTCCGGATGGGCCGGGATCGCTCCGGGATGCTCCCACAGTCGGGAAGAGCTTTGCTGTTGTTGTCGGGATGGATTGGAGGCCATTCCAAGATTATCCCAGGCTGGATGAGCTCCCCAGGGAGGCTGGGATGAGCCGGCTGCTCCGGGCGTTTGGAACGCGCGGGAAAACGGATTCCRTCGGAATTAGAGGGAATGGGAAGCAGCAGGGAGCACAGGCTGGGATGAGATTCCGGCAGGTCACCTGGAATGTGTCCCTGCTCCAGGATGGGACAATCCCAGGGAGATTTTGACCTCCCGGGGCAGGAAAAGCCTCTGGAATCGCCGTGCATCCCGCTCGGGGGAGCTCTGCTTTCCTGCCCTCCCACGGAGCATTCCCTATCCCGGGATTTCACTCTTCCCGGTGMAACCCGGCTGGCTTTGCCTGTGGATTGGGAAAGGGACGATTCCTTCCCCCATGGAACAGCATTTGGTGACACAGATCCCATCATGGAAGTCGGGAAGGGGCTGGAGCATGCCCARGACAGGGAACGGAGCCGGGAAGGGGCTGGAGCAGCAGGAAAAGCTGAGGGAGCTGGGAAAGGGACTCATCCCGGCACAAATCCMTCCTGATCCCGCCCTGCTCATTCCAGAGGCAAAGCAGCCCTTGGATCKGCGTTGTCCATCCGTGCCCGGCTTCTCCCGGATTTCTCCGTGCGGGAATTCGGCTCCGACGTGGCTTTCCTCGGCCTGGCCTTGGCTCCGGTGTTTTGCCAGGAGTTACAAACAATCCCGAGGAAACCTCGGAAAAGCCCTGGGAAGGTTCTCCGGCGGTCGTGGAATTTCCCATCCTGCGCTCGGGATCGCGGCAAGGACCGGAAAAACGATCAGGAATGGCTGCCACGGTCCGCGGAGCTTCCCGGATTGCTCAGGATTTCCGGGAAGCGCGGCAATTCCAGGGGCTGAGGAACAGCCACCGCGTTCCGCGCCCGGCTCCGGCTCCAAGGCCGGRAGTCGCTTCCAAGGATTCTTGGAAAGGGAATGTCTCCGTCAACAAAGAAATCCGTTGTCCCGGCCGGCTCCGGAATTCCCGAGTTTTTGGTGAGGTGGGGATCGGGAACAGGTCGGATTCCATGATCCTGAAGGGCTTTTCCAGCATGAATGATCCTGCAATTCCAGGATTTTGCTTAATTGTAATTATTGGATGTCATTTTCCTTGGATTATTGATTGGATTTCGCTGGGAGCAGATCCACAAATATCCCAAGGGAATTTTTGTTTTCTGGGAGCTGGAATTAGCCAGGAGCGAGCGATCCAAAGGGTGAAATTCAGGAAGATCCAGAATCCSCTTGGGATGCTCCAATCAATAACAATTCACGGATTGAGGAGTTTGGGGGCCAACGCATGGATCAGCATTCCAAGATTCCTGCTGTCCTTTTTCCACAAGGATTTCTCCAGGTTTTCCATGGAGCTGTCGGTGCCAGGGGTAAATTCAATCCCTGAATCCTCTGGGAATCTCCAGGTGCTGCTTTTCCCAAACTCTTCCGTAGGAATGGGTGTAAATCCCACCCAAATCCATCTCCCCAGCCACGGATCCTTATCCCCATCCCTAGGGATCATCCAGGCCCTGGGAGCAGGATCCGCCTGACTCCAAGGTCTTTATGTGCCAAAGGATTTGGGAACCAGAGGGGAGAATCCC
>JACAXG010000151.1:28100-38467 GCA_018881555.1 Amblyornis subalaris | reverse complement strand
TGTCCTTGTCCCTGTCCCTGTCCCTGTCCCTGTCCCGCTCCTCCCTCCATGGGCGCCGTTAATGAGGTTCATTAGCGCTCCCTGGCCCTAATTACCCCCCCCCCCCCCCCCCCCCCCCCCCCCCCCCCCCTCCCCCCCCCCCCCCCGCATTCCCGGGAACCTCGCGCTCCCATTCCCTGGATTCGCGGCTCCCAGCCCCGCGGGAGCAGCTCCTTGGCTCCCGGTTTGTTGTTTTTTTTTTTCCGGGAGGCTCCAGAAGAAAGCGTTCCCGGGCGGGAGTTCAGGGCACGGCCGGCGCGGGAGGGAAGGGGCTGGGAAAACGTTGGGATGAGCGGCGGGAAAAGCTGGATGAGCCCGGCCTGGCGCACAGGTAGGGCTGGGAATGGTTCCAGGGGTTGTTCCCTGGTCGCGTCCTCAGGGAAGGAGGGAGCGGCCCTGCCCTTCCCTTCCCAAACCTTCCCAAACCTTCCCTTCCCTCCGTGCCGGGAGCTGCTGGGACGCCTCAAATCCTGGATTTGGAGGGGCTGGAGCGTGTCCAGGGAAGGGAGCGGAGCTGGGAAGGGGCTGGAGAACTCCTGAGGGAGCTGGGAAAGGGCTCAGCCCGGAGAAAAGGAGGATCCACAGGGAGCTTTTCCCTCTGGGAAATTCCCTGACAGGAGGGGGCAGGCGGGGTGGGGGGGAATTTGGGGTCTGCTCCCAGTGAATAACAGGAAAAGAGGGAACGGCCTCGAGCTGTGCCAGGGGAGGCTCAGGTCGGACAGCAGCAGGAATTTCCCCATGGAAAGGGTGCTCAGGGATTGGAAGTGCCCAGGGAGGTTTGGATTCCCCATCCCTGCAGGTGTCCAGGGAATTCCTGGATGCGGCACTCAGGGACAAGGTGGGATCGGGCACAGCTCGGACTCGCTGATCCCGGAGGGTTTTCCAACTTTTATGATCCCACTGCAAGGATTGTTCCTGGTTTTCCTCCTCTCCTGGGCCCAGCAGAGCTCCTCGCGGAATTCCAAAGTCCCTCATAGCCTTATAGCGGGAAGCTGCAGCTTTTTAAGGAAAACTTGGGATATTCCAGGAGCTGAGGAGTTTGTGTTCATGAATCCAGGGATTCGCTTCCCACCCGCCTTTGGAGGAGGCACCAAGAGCAGCAAGGAGCTAAAAATTCCGGGAAAATTTCGACAGGCCAAGGATTTTCCCAACAAATTTTGGGGCCGGAGATGGCCTGAGTGGGTCTTTTCCCGTGTTCCGTGTCCTGCCAACAGGGGAATTCGGGACAGGAATCCCAAATGTCCTGGCGTGGCTCCCTGGAATATCAGCYGGTGTTTTCCAGGAGGGATTTACACAGGGAGGAAAAACTTCCCGCCGGTGTTTATTCCAYGGACGAGGAGAGCCGTAAAACTCCGGTGAATCCGCTCGGAAATCCCAGCCCGGTGGCAGCGGGAAAATTCACGGCCCAGGGAGAGAGGTCCGGAGGAAAATGGATGGAGCCTCTTCCCGGGGCGATAAATCGGGATCCGTCCACGGAGCCCATCCATGGATTTATAAAYAGAAACCCCCGGGAAAGGGAGGGCTCTGATCCATGAACTCCTTCCTGATCAATCCGGGAAGACAAGGAGAGCGGGGCTGGATTTACGGGAGCCGAGCGGGAGTAAATCCCGGGAATGTTCTCCTCTTCCCTGTCCAGAGAGCCACTTCCAAAGCCGAGGGCGTTTCCAGCTCCTCTTGGCTTCAGCCTTGCTGCCCCAAATCCAGGGAATGCCAAGGCCCRCAGGATCCTGGAATGGCTTGGGTGGGAAGGGAATAAATCCCATCCCATTCCAGCCCCATCCATGGGCAGGGATCCTTCCACTATCCCAGGTGGATCCAAGCCCTGTCCAGCCTGGCCTTGGACACTTCCAAGGATCCAGGGGCAGCCACAGCTTCTCTGGGAATTCCATCCCAGCCCCTCCCCACCCTCCYRGCCGGGAATTCCTTCCCRATATCCCACCTGTCCCTTCCCTCTTTCAGTTTAGAATGTGTTTGGGAGACAGGACGGGAATTAAATGGAGCCAAATCTTTTCCTTGGAGCAATCCCTGCATTCCTGAAATCCATAGAGTGTCAGATCCTCGGTCCAAACCMCTAAAACTCCAAGGAATTTTATCCGGTGGAGCCGATCCAGCGGGTCAGGGCCTGGGCCCGGGTTGATCCCGCCCCAGATCCGGAAAAGCCGGGAATTGCCGGCTGGATCGGGGCCAGCTGGARGCCGGGGAGTGTCCAGCTGCCCCATCCTGGAGGGAATAAACCATTCCGAGCTCCCCAGCAGCCTCGGGATCACGGAATCAGGATGGAGCCGGACCTGAGAATTCCGGGACAAACCGGGAATTCATGGAATCGGCTTCCCCAGGGAATCTCCCGTTTGTTCCTTCCAGGAGGCTTCTTCCCGCCGGGAACATCCCAGCCGGCACGTCCGGGAGCCGTCGGGATCATCCCATTGTTGGGTTTTCCTAAGTAAAGTACACAAAAAGTTGGGAAAAAAGAAAAATGCAATAAAATTTCAAATAAATAAAGGAAAGGATCCATTTGTTTCCTTTTATTCCTCTGTCTCCCGGGAAAAATCTCCAGGGAAATGAAGGAGAGGAACAATGTCCGCGCGGAGGTCCCWGGATGGAATTTGGGAGGAGAGGAAGGGAAAGGAAAAACGGGATGGAGATCCTGATAAATGAGTCGGGACCGGGAAGGCCGGAGAGGCGCAGCTGGGAGCTTCCCGCTGGATCTGCTCTGTGGGAATGGGAGGCTGGAAAATCGGGGATTTTGGAATGTGCCTGCCCCCGGTTCATGGGAAAGGGGAATGGATGCTGCCACATGGGAAAAGCCATGGAAAACAGGCCGGGAATGTCATGGCACTTGGAATTCGACAGGTTATTCCTGGTTTGTGACACCCTGCCTAATCCAGGGGCGTGGAAAGGAGGGAATTCTCGTTCCGGAAGTGGAAAGGGATCCTGGTTTGGCCTGGGAAGCAGAATCCTGCTCTGCCAYCCCTTTCCCTGGAAAAGGCAGCAGCTTCCTGCTGGATCTCTGTGGGAATGGGAGGGAGGGAAAAATGAGGATTCTGGAATGTGCCTGCCCTCATGGGAAAGGGGAATGGATGCAGCCACATGGGAAAAGCCATGGAAAACAGGCTGGGAATGTCATGGAAGTTGAAGGGTTTCCCATGGTTTGTGATATCCTGCCCAATCCAGGGGTGTGGAAAGGAAGGAATTCTCRTTCTGGAAGTGGAAAGGGATCMTGGYTYGGYYTGGGAAGCAGAATCCTGCTCTGCCATCCTTTTCCCTGGACAAGGCATTGCTCATCCCGGGATTTCGGCAGAAAAATCCAGGTGTCAGGAATGTGGCTCTCGTCATTCCCTTGCGATATTCCATGGAAAAGAAACCAGTTCAACGGCTCTGCTTCCCAATCCCGCTCTTCCCACCTCCGTACCCCCCCCATCCCTCTGTGTGCACATTCCCGAGGGCAGGAATGATCTGGGAATGCTCCACCCCTGGTGCGGGACTCTCCGCTTTATCCCTTGTCCTGGGTGGGAGTGGGAAAATTCCTTTGGATCTTTCCAAGGGAGGGAGGGGGTTCTGGAATTCCCGGCCCTCAGCTCCCAGCGTTTCCCTCCACGCGCTTGACCGCTTTGGAAAGATGGGATGGGGTTGGGATTCCTTGAATTTTTCCCTCTGGATTTGGCTCGGAGCACCCAAAAATCCTCAATAAATCCCTGATTCCTTCGGGAAAAAGAAACAGAGGGAACAAAGCAGTTCGGGACAATTTCGGATTCCAGAATCCAACATTTGGAGACAAATCCCTCCTTCCTTCTCATCCTAACGAGGAATCCCCAAAATCCAATATTTGGGGACAAATCCCTCCCTTTTTTATCCTTAATAAGGAATCCCAAAACTCCAACATTTGGAGACAAATCCCTCCCTCTTTTTTCCCTAACAAGAAATCCCAAAAATCCAACATTTGGAGACAAATCCCTCCCTTTTTTATCCCTAATGAGGAATCCCCAAAATCCAATRTTCTAAGATAAATCCCTCCCTCTTCCTTGCCCTAATGACGAATCCCAAAAATCCAGTATTTGGAGTCAAATCCCTCCCTTTTTTATCCYKAATRAKGAATCCCAAAACTCCAACATTTGGAGACAAATCCCTCCCTTTTTTCCCCCCTAATGAGAAATCCCACTAGGAAAAGAGGCCGGGCCAAGGCTCAGCTTGGAAAAAACAACAAATCCCARAAAAATCCCATAAAAACGTCGCGATCCATGAGCTCCCAAGGAGCGGACAATGAGCAGAAGGAGCCTTTCCCATCAAACCCGAAGGAATTCCTCCCTCGTAGGACCGATCCCGCATCCCATTATCSGAGGAAAAAGAGGGAAGGAAGGACGAACGGAATACGGCACGATCCGGGTTTTTTTAGGAAGCAGCCGGAGCAACATTCCCGACCCAGCCGGGAYGGAGAGGGAAGGACACGGAGGAGGAGGGAGCGGGAAAACAACAATCCCAAATCCCGAGCCTGTTTTGTTTCTCATTATTCCTCTAATTCCAGGCTAATTGGGAGCGGCCTGGATGCGTTTGGGAGCACGAGGAACATCTGGATCCCGTTGGAAGAGCTCCGCTTTTCCCGGMGGCGCCTTCCATCTTCATCCCGAGCCAAACATTCCCACATCACGGCTCGTCCTCTTTTCTTTCTCTCCCCGTTTTGKTTTTTTTTTTTTGGGATTGTTTTCCAGCTTTTCCGGCCGACGCGAGGTCGAACTTTCGACTCCGCGGAAAAACGGGCGGAGAGGAACCCCCAGGAATCCCGGGAGACCCGCGGAGCCTTTCTTCCCATTATCCCRCCTGATTCCTTGCGGCTTCTCCGTCCTTTCCGATCGGGCCCGGAGCTGCTCCGTGCTGGTGGCACCAAGGGGGAAAAAAAACCGGGAAGGGACGAGAGGAGGAGGGAAAAAGCGGGAAAAAATTAGGGAAGGAGTTTGTAAGGTCAAACGTGGAGAAACAAAGGCAATTCCAGGGAAAAGYGTCCTGGAGCCGGGCCAGGAGCTGGGCTTTGCCAAAGGGATGGATCCGCACGAATATTCCATGGTTTTCTGTTCCAATCCTTTAAGGAGTTCTCCCGAAGGGCCGGAGTTATCCGAGGTCACGGAAAGGGCTCTCCTTGGGGGACTCTGCCTGGATTCCCAAGGTTTTTCCTCCATCTTCCTCACATTCCGCAGGCAGAGCCGTCGGATTTCTCCGTCGTCCAACGGAGCCGAGGGTGGATTTGGGAGAACCAAGTCCTGGTCCATGGTTGGGAATGGAGCTCGTGGATGGGATCCAAGCAAAGCTATTCCCGGAATCGGGACCAAGCAGGGATGGGAGGAGGCGGAAGRGGAGCAGAGATCCCACTTTTCCTCCTGCCGTGGCTTCGGCTTCTCCCAAAGGCATTCCCGGGAAAAAGGGCCTTGCAGGATGCAGCTGTTCCTGCCGGCCAGAGGATTCTCCAGGATGTTCCCGCAGCGGGATCCGAGCGGGATCCRGATCGGGGGAATGGGAGAAGCTGCAGCTCTTTATCCCTCAGATTTATCCCAAGGGAGCGGATGCTCCGCATTCCCGTTTTCCCGGGAGCTCGCGCTGTTTKCCCTTGGAAGCAGAACAAATCCTTTGGAAATYGCTGGGAATTTTCTCTCCATGAACAGCGCTCGAGAGATTCCTGGGATATTTCATGGGATTTTAATAGGATTTTATTATATTTCCATGATATCCATCAGCTCCTCCTGCTATCCCATAACCACCCCGAATCCTTCCCAAAAAATCCCATTTTTATTTCCTTCTTTTTCCCTCCTGATCCTCCCAGAGCAGCAGGGGCCGGGAATTCCTTCTCTTCCCTGCGGGATCAAAGGAGCTGCCGTSGGTGTGGTCATTAGGGAATTTCATTCCTCGTTAATTCCAACMCCGACGGAGGCAGCCTTTGATCTCCGCAGGGAGGGAAGGAATCCCAAGGGCCCGGAACGATTGGAAAAGGCAAAACCGAAAGGAAATCAGGGAATACTTGACTGAGTCGCCTGAAGGATCCACGGAAAATTGTCGAAATTATTATTCCGGAGCAAAAAACAACACAGGGAAAACGAATCCCGAGGAATCCAAAAGGTGATCCCGGTGCTTTTTCCRTATTTTCCGGAATTCACCTCCCGCTGATTGTTTCACTGGAATCTCCACGCTTCCGTGAGGGAGCTCTGGGGTTTTTTTGCTGCGTCCCAGAAATTCCCACTTGGGAATTCTTTTGGCGAAAGTTTTCCAAGGATCTTTTTGGGGGCTTCCTGCCCCCAAGATCAGCTGTTCCCAGGAAAAATTCCAACTGTTTTCGTCTTCCCGTCGTCCCTTGTGCGGCAGATCCTGTCCCAAAAAATCGTGGATCCCTCCGCTGGATGCCTTTAAGGAATAAATCTGGGAAAAGGGAAGAGTTAAAAGCTCTTTTTTTGCAATAAAGGAGGGAAAAAAATGTGAAATGAGTCCAGATGCTGAAATGAAGATTGAAATTAAAATAAAAAATAAAATTAAAATTAAGATTAAAATTAAAATTAAAATTAAGATAAAAATAAAAAAATAAAATTAAAATTAAGATTAAAATTAAAACCCCAAAAACCCCAAAACACCAAAAACCCCAAAAACTCCAAAAACCCAAAAACCCCAAAACCCCAAAAACCCCAAAAACCCCAAAAACCCCTAAACCCCAAAACCCCCAAAACCCCAAAAACTCAAAAACCTCAAAACCCCTAAAACCCCAAAACCTCAAAAACCTCAAAATACCCCAAAACCCCAAAAACCCAAAAACCCCAAAACCCCCAAAAACCTCAAAACCCAAAAACCCCAAAACCCCAAAAACCCCAAAAACCCCAAAACCCCATAAACCCCAAAACTCCCAAAAACCCAAAAACCCTAAAAACTCCCAAAACTCCCAAAACCCCAAAAACCCCAAAAACCCCAAAACCTCAAAACCCCAAAACTCCCAAAACTCCCAAATCCCCAAAAACCCCAAAAACCCCAAAAACCCCAAACGCCTCAAAAAAGCCATAAAACCCCCCAAAGGCTCCTCATGGCCGAGGCAAAACCCCCAGGAATGGGATCATTTCCACCTTTTTAGGATTTGGCAGCTCTCGAGCAACCTTTTCCGGATTTAATCCGCAGGAAAACACATTTCTCCCTGTGTTTCCCGGGATTTGGGATCRGCGGGAGCGGGGTTAAACCCCACGGAGCCTCCCCGGCTCCGAGCGCCCGCGGGCCGGAACGGAACGAATCCCGGGAAAAAAAAAAAACCAAGGAAAACACAGGAACCATCCCAGCTCCGCGCCCTGCCCGGGCCTGCGCTCCGCGCGCCATCCCAGGCTCCGGAAAAAACCCGCGGGATGCTCCAAGCCCCCCGGGAAAGGCGAAAGGGTGATCCCGCCCTCCGCTCCGTGCCCTTTTCCAGGCCGTCTGGGCTCTTTCCCGAAGGAATTCCCGCCGGTTCCGCTGTTGTTTTTCCCGAGGTTGGCCCCGCCGGGGCTCTGCCTATGGATGCGGCCGGGATTTCCGTGGATCCGGGGAAGGAGGGATCCGCGGGGACGGCGCAGCGGAGCGCGGGAGCCGGGATGGGGCGGCCAAGGATCGCGGGAGCCGTCCCGGAGCCACGTTCCGGCGGGAATTGCGGGGACGGCTCCCGAATTTCCCGCTTCCCCGAAGAGCCTGGCTGCGCTCATCCCGCTCCGCGTCCCGTTCCGATCCCGGGTCCCGCGTTCCGTTTATTGGGATCCGGGATCGSCCCTGGCTGAATTTTTTTGGGGCGATCCTTCCCGGAATCCCAGGGTGGGATCCCAGGGATCCAGGGGCAGCCGCAGCTTCTCTGGGAATTCCAYGCCAGGCCCTCCCCACCCTCCCAGCCAGGAATTCCTTCCCAATATCCCACCTGTCCCTGCCTTTTGGCACTTCAAAATTCCTTTCTTAGGCAGGATAGCAATAAAATAGGGAATTTTAGCACCCGAGATTCCCAGAAAACGGAACATGTGCCACCAACAGAGGRAATAAACGCACGGGATACTTTGGGATCTTTAACCCAGCTGTGCTCCTTTCCAGGTGAAGCTCGGAATTCCGGAATCCCTGAGGCTGGAAAAGCCSTCCGGGATCAGCGAGTCCAACCCGATCCCCCCTTCTCCCTGAGTGCCGCATCCAGGAATTCCCTGGACACCTCCAGGGATGGGGAATCCAAACCTCCCTGGGCGCTTCCAAGGCCTGAGCACTCTTTCCAYGGGGAAATTCCTTGAGCTTGCCTCGTTTTCCGCTCCTTTTTCCATGTTTTTTGCTCCCARTCTGGGACAACCCTTACCTCCCCTTCTCTTCCTTGAGGCGTGCCCGGATTCCTGCCGGATCCGRGATCCCATCCCGCTTGTCCCAACACCCGGGAACTTCTTCCGGATCCAGCGGTTCCGCTTTCAGTGGGAAAAGGGAATCTCGGGGAGATCRGCTGCCTGCAAATTCCGTAAAAAATCCCAAAAAACAGGCGGAAAAGACAAAAATCAATGGCTGCATCCTCAAAGGCCTCATCCCTTTTCCCGCGTTTCCATGGGATGAGAGGGAAGGGAGGATGCAGCCACGCAAATCCCCAAGCTCTGGAAACGCCTGGAAACATTCCTGGTCTGTGCCGCGGAGGGTGGAAGAGTTGCCTCGATCCAGGTTTTTTTTGGGAAGGAAACCAGGCCTGGCACATCCGCCCTTTCCTCTGGATTTCTCCTCTTTTTCCAGGGAAACCCCTGCTGACGTCCGTGGGRTTATCCGCGGGTGGTAAAAGCAAGTGGAAAATCCCTGGATTTCAGGGAGAGAAATTCCCGCCGGCTCCGTTTTCCCGCTGAACGGAGCAACAGGACAATTCCAGCTCCCCGCGGGCTGGGAATCCACGACGGGAAGGCTCTTTGGGATTGGGATGGCTGCAGGCGACTCAAAACATTTCATGGATGTCAGTTCGGAGTATCCGTGCTGCCGTGGGAGGTGTTGGGATAATGAACTTCCCGGAGCAGCCTGGGATTTGGGATGTTTTAGTTTGCTCCGTGATCCAAGGGAAGGAATTCTCCCGGGACATCGATCCCGGAGCGCCCGGGCGCTTCCGTGCCCTGAACCAACCAACGGAGAATACTGAGGAGATTGGGGTGGGATATCGGGAAGGAATTCCTGGCTGGGAGGGTGGGGAGGGGCTGGCATGGAATTCCCAGAGAAGCTGTGGCTGCCCCTGGATCCCTGGGAGTGTCCCAGGCCAGGTTGGATGGGGCTTGGAGCAACCTGGGATAGTGGAAGGATCCCTGCCCATGGATGGGGTGGGATTGGATGGGATTTAAGATCTCTTCCCACCCCAGCATTCCAGGATTCCAGGATTCTGGAGCCCCTCTGCTCTGGAGCCAGGCTGGGAGAGCTGGGAATGTTCCCCTGGAGAAGGGAAGGATCCTGGGAGAACTTTCAGCATTTTCCAGGGCCTAAAGGGGCTCCGGGAGAGCTGGAGAGGGACTTGGGACAAGGCATGGAGGGACAGGACACAGGGAATGGCTTCCCACTGGGAAAGGGGAGGTCGGGGTGGGATATTGGGAAGGAATTCCTGGCTGGGAGGGTGTGGAGGGGCTGGGCTGGAATTCCCAGAGAAGCCGCGGCTGCCCCTGGATCCCTAGGAGTGTCCCAGGCCAGGCTGGAAGGGGCTCGGATCCGCGTGGGATAGCAGGAATGTGTCCCTGCCGACCTTGAACGCCCCTTCCCGCCCGAGCATTCCATCATTCCCTGACAAATGGCTTTTCCAGAGGCGTTGGCAGGAGCGGGAATGGCTTCCAGCGCCCAGAGGAAGCCACAAGTCCCAGCAGGGCAGGCGAGGCAGGAGCCGTCCCGAGCGCGCGGCCGGCCCGGAACGCCGGGAAAAGGCCGGAAAACAGGGAGAGCTGCCGGCTCCGGCGGGGAAGGAGCCTCGGGAAGCGGAGGAGGAGGAGGAGGAGGTGTGGAATTGCGATGGAAAGGGCGTGGAAGCGCCGGGCGTGGGAGCCGGAGCCGCGCCGGAGGCCTCGGAGCGTTGGGAAATGCGCGCGGGAAGAAAGGGCGGGATGCGCCGCCAGCTCAGGGAGAGAGGGAGGAAAGGGAAAAGCTGGAATGTGCCCCCCGGATCCCGGCTCTCCCCGCAGGGAATCGCCCTGGGAATGCCGAGCGGGATGTGGGGGTGGAAATCCCAACAGGGAGGAGCGGCTCTGGGGGCAAGGAGGGCATGGAATTCCGCAGGGATTCTTCTTCCGAGCCTGGGCCGCTCGTTCCCTCTGGGAATGCTTCGCTCGGCACAAAATCGAATCAATAGAAATAGAAATAGAAATAGAAATAAA
>JACAXG010000016.1:10931077-11086386 GCA_018881555.1 Amblyornis subalaris | reverse complement strand
GTGCCCTTCCTTCTTGTGCCCTTCCTTCTTGTGCCCTTCCTTCTTGTGCCCTTCCTTCTTGTGCCCTTCCTTCTTGTGCCCTTCCTTCTTGTGCCGTCTTTGAAGAAGGAAGTATTGACAGAAAGTCACTTCTAGTTTTGTTTAACCCTCTACCCCCTGCCCTGACTTCTGCATCGTCGTGCAGGGTAGTCATTGACTTGAACTTGACATAACTCTGGAAGTGCCCAAATCTTGCACTGTTTGTTGCATTGCCATACAGAGATGGTAGGAGAAGCTTTGCTAGGATGCCTCTGTTAACATAAACAAAAGGAAAATGCTACTATCTTAAAACATCTATTTGAAATGGAAAAGGCTTTTTTAAATTAAGTTCTGTGGGTTTTTAGGGCTTGCCTATACAGTGACRTGAGTGGTTGTGGTAGTCTGGAGTACTGCCTGCCACAGACACTTCCACACTGCTGTTTGAACTGTGGGATATGCACCTTGGAATAGTAATTTGAGAGTCTTAAGTTAATTCTTGCCTTATTCTACAATTGTCTCATTATCTAGGCAAAGCCAGAAGATCTCCAGAACTTCATAGGGTTTTTATGTGCTAAAACCATTAGGACTTTCTTTATTTTAATCCTGTAGTATTGTACTTTCATTTTCAGCTAGAAAATTTTTAAGACTAATTAATATGCCAGATAACATTTGAGAACAGGGAGAGATTATTCTGTCTCCAACCAAGAGTATTGGAATTGGGTGTGAATATAAAGAGAGTACTGTTCTAGATTTATTCTAGATTTAATCACTTGTATATGTAGTGTTGATGCAGTAAAGACTTTCAAATTTGTTGGTAATTTAAAGCACATCTTCTGTAAAACAAAGGTGTGATAATAAGCAGTAATTAAATGTTGCAAAGGGTGCTCATCATTGTTATTTTAACAGAAGTTAGTAATTATCTACTGATTGTTGACATCATTAAATATAATTTTTTAGTATGTAACTTGGTACTTTACATACCTGCGCAACTGAATTRAGGTTTTCCATTCTTGCATTGTTGCAGTATCTTTTTGTTCATGCATCTTAGATGTAATGACTTGCCTCAGACTGCCAACAACTTTATGCCTGCCAAGGGCAAGAGGGCACATGTTGTGAATGTGCTTTTTAACTAAGACATATAATGCATCGGCTCTGAAAATAGGGGCAGGAGGAAGCAGTTATTTTAATTCAGAACAGTGTTGCAGTTATGTAGAGCTGGCTACATGAAAAATAATCATATGCAAGGTAAACATCGACTCTTGGAGAAGCACAAAGTGCCCAGAGATATAAAAGGTCTGGAGTGCTGGATGAGAGAAGAGAACTGTTTCTTATTTTTCGTAAACCTGCACTTTACTTAAAAACAAAAGACACAAAGCAATTGATAGTAGTCATCAAATATTCCCAAGTATGATGCAGTCTTAACTTTAGGTGACAGGTGTCTTCGTGTTCTTGAAGCAGGGCTATAAGCGACTTAGGGCTAAATAGACCTCACAAACTGATGTAAGTACAAAAATTAAGGAGCAGTTGAAGGAATTCTTAGATAAAATCCTCATTTAATCTTTCAGTTAAAAGTAATAGGAAGAAGTAATTAGAATTAACAAGGGTCAAACTTGAAGAAGTAATTGGTGAAATGACAGATTTAAAGTAAAGTAATGCTTTGATCACTTGTTTGGAACATACTGGAAGGTAGTGTTGTGAACATTAGGGAAGATGGAGAGGATAAAAGCAATCCAGGGACATCTAGAATTAGCATGGCTAATGCTTTTTGGTAGAAAACAGTACTGAAAAAGCAATTTTTTGACTTGTGTTAAAATACTGTAGTTAAAACTACATGAACAAGTAAATCATATCTGTTTCTGCCTCTCCTTTCTTCTTTATAACAATCTTTTTCCTGAGTGTTTATAAAAGAAGGGTCCAGAGAGGTCTCATTTTCTAGCTGTAAAAGTGAGAGAAGAATTGAAGATCCATTTGAAGGGAGATGGGAGAAGAATCAGCACAACTCGAAAAAAATGAAGTTAAATGCTTAAAATTCTGATTAGTTTCTTAAGTTTGAATCCTGCTTTCCTCCACAACGCTTAGCTTTTTTCCCAGGTATTGTGGGAAAACAGAACGAAATTAATGCTTGCTTGAAAGTTAGCTACAAATTAAAACTTTCTTCCTTGTAACAGACAAGTTACATGAGGATTGTATAAACAGTGTACCTGATTGTGTAGTTTCTTCATGTTCACGTTTTTACATGGGGAAAGAAGAGGACTTGTGAAACAGTGCTCTTTATTTCAGTGGCATTTTACAGGTTGCAATAAAAACTGGCTCTGCAGCAGTATGTGGGTGTAATGTGCTTGCAAGTAAAGTAATTTAATGTTAGTGTTTAATAGTACTTTTGAAAATGAAGTAATGGTATGTGTAGTATAATGCAAAATACACCTAAATAGTGGTTGGTTTCTGCATTACAGTATTTTCCTGTTGCTGATGAAGGAGATACAAAAACCTTTTTTGTCTCAGACATTCAAAGCTATTTTGCCAGGTGGAAAAATTCTTTCTGAAGGTGGTGAGGTTTTTCTTTTTAAACCTCGTGTTAGTGCTGAGTGAGTGTTCTGTTGGCTTAGAAATGTTAGTAGCAGTAGCTATCTTGTTTGCTGTAACCCCTCTTTGTTATCACCTTACTACTTGGCAGAGATGCCAAAAGCTCTTGAAATACATTGCAGCTTCAAGCAGGTTAGGTGCTTGAATACTGGCACCCTGGGTTGCAGGTCAGTGTGTTTTATTATCCCTGTGCTCAAAATTTTGAACCAAAGACTTAGGATACTATTGAAGTGCCACTGTTGTTCAGTTTATAACGATGTTAATTAGTGCTGAACGCCATTAAGATGAACATATGCGGTGTTAATGAAACTACTTGTGAAATTGAGCTATTGTCGTTATCTCACTGAATGGTTGTACTGAAAAGTTGCTTGACTTCCCTACAAGAAAGATAATTGAGAAGGGCTTACAGTGTGTAGCTGTCCCTTGGGAATGGATCATCTAGTCTCAGTCACCTCTTCTGAGGCTGGATGGTCAGAGACTTGGCTGCAGGGGGAAGGAGTGTTTTAATAGCAGTATACAGCTTTGAGCATACCCTCTTCTCAGGGCCTTTGCTTGTCTTGTGAACACAAACGAGTTGTCCAGTCTCATGATTACATGTGAGAAGCAGGCTGCTGCTTCCGCTAAGGTTAATATCATCTGATCTGCTCTTTTTTTGCATCTAGGATAGGACGACTTTGTGTGGGGAAGGTTCTGTAAATGGTTTCTACTAGTGGCAGAAAAAATTACTTTTGGGATGAAGTTTGATTTCCTTATATCTCACTCCTCCTCCCCGCTTAGTTTTAGATGATTCTGCCTGTCTTGATTTAAAAAAATGCAGAAATATGGGAAATTAATCAAGCAGGATAATTACAATATTGACAGTAGATAAGTATTTTGTGTTTGTGTCTCTACTTTCATGGACTGGAAAGGGCCAAAGCCATAATTGGACAACTTAGGCAAAATACAGAATCAGCTAGATGGCTAATGTGGTGCAGCATAATTCTGTGATAGTTGTGCTGGTCCGCATTGCGTGCACTCTATTTATGGGTACTAATGAGGTTGTATTTTCATGTGACATTACTGTAATGTCAGTGCCTTGTATTCATTCATTAGTTTACTTCATTGACTTTGTGAAGTAAGGAAATGCAGGTGCCCTTGAGCAAGTTCTTTTAACACACACATGAGAAATCTGTAGTAGTGTTCAGAGCAGAAGCTGCCTTGGGCTTTAGATTTCATCCTACTATGGACAAATTTATTTATAAGTAGCTGTAAAGCTGTGCTGGAGACTCTTGAGCCAGCTCAGAGGAAGACAGTGACTACATCTGCACTTATCTGCAGCCTGCTTTTTGCTCCCAAGAGTGCCTCTGCTCAGCTCAAACTCCTGCTGTTTACTGGGAACAGTCCCTGGCCTCGTGGGATCTCATGTACATCAATGGCCCTTAGTAAGCTTGAACAAAACCATGACAGTTACAGATTAGTGCTCAAACCTGTGCCCTGGACTTACTTTATTTTATAGCTGTAGCTCTCAGTGCCTACATGGCACAATGCAACACTCTGCTGAGTTTGGAATTGCATGCGTATAGCATTTAATAGCAGTAGAATAGCATTGCATGTGAGCTAGCCAGCCTTCCTCGTCAAGCTTAGGGACAGTGTTGGACTAATGTGGCTGTTGCCTTCTGGTTCCGGCATTAGTCCTGCAATTTTGGCTCAAAGATCAATGGTACCAGCATAGTACCTGGCATTCTACAAATTAAGAGTAATACTGGAATAGATTGCCTTGGGTTTTAATTGCCTGCTAGACATCTGTTTTAGTGAGCTCTTGTGCATCTTGACCTGTAGCAATAGAGAATGAGAAGGTCTATAAAGCTTCAAAAGGAATCAAATAGAATGCATGCAAAACATATAAACAAAATGCATAGAAATTGTCAAAACTAAGGCCATTAAAACATATTTTAAAGTATGCCTTTAAATCTGGATTAATATCTGGTGTAGGGTCTTAAGTTGTGTTTAGAAAGAATTGTGTTCAGAAGTTATGTGTGAAGTACTGGCTGGCTGTACTTTGGAGAATGTCTTTGCTGATGCTGTGCCCTGTGAGTCAGCCAGCATGCTTCACACTGGCACTTGCGGCTTTTCCATTTGAGTTTTTGTCCAGTTCTAGCAAATGCATGGATAGTGTTCTTCAGCTCAGTGCTAGGTCGGGTATCTGTGCTGCATGGCAGTCACTGCTAACACTGCAGTTGCTGTATCCTAGATTTCTGATAACAGGTTTAAGGCAAGATTGCCCTCAAAGTTTTTGGTTTGCTATGGAAACTAGTTGGTGTTGTTATGCTCTGTGTGTGCCTTCTAGTTTGCTTTTTTCCTTAATGCTTCTTTCTTCTCCCCAACTTCCTAAATATTTTGAATTTGCTGGTTTTTCATTTAGCCCCTTATGGACACCTAGAAGTGTCCAACAGGTCTTGTCAAAGCAGACTAATGAGTGGGTGAGTTTGAGTCCCAGCAGTGGTGAGAGCTGTAGCACACAAGGATGTTGTCAGCTGCCAGAGAAGGGATGTGACAAATGTAATTGCATGGGAGGAACATCAGCTGCATTGTATATATTTTTATATATCAAATCTGAGAGAGACTTGAAGGTACCAAGGCCTTGTTAGTTCATGTAATTGCTTGTTCTGTATAGATTTCTGTCAAGTCTTCCTTCCAGCAAACATGCAGAAGATAAAATGTAGTGGGAGCCTGTAGTGGTATCTGTATTTAGGTTGCTCAATAGTTTCTGTAGCTAAATGTCTTATGAGATCTTCCTTTCTTTTCCCCCCTCAGTATGGTTAGCAGTACTGCTGTGCGGGCATCTTTTGTGTTGGGTTGTTTTTTTTTGGTAGAGGAAATCACTTTGTATCAGGGAAATGCCTTCTTTCCCCCAGATTATTTTGAAATACCCSTCCAGTGTTACAGTTGAAAATTGAAATACTGGTTACCAGAAGCTTTCTCATACTGCTTTTTCTCGAGAAGAATCTTTTCATTGTGCTGCTGAGATGTATGAATATTTTAAGGCTAACCCTGCAAACTTCTGCAAACATCAGAGGAGGACAAACACAAATGGGATCCCGCCCTTCCACTGTTCTCCCAATTCACTCTCACCAGACACTTGTGGCTTCCTTCTGACTGCATGTGCTTACTGGCAAGTGTGTTGTAAGGCTTGGTTGAAAAGAGGGGGTATGATAAGTTTTCTTCCGTTCTGTTTGAGAAGTTAAGCAGGTTCGTTTTGTACCTAGACAGGGGATGCAGAGGCTAGTTGTTCTAGATCTCACTGGACAAGTGGTATGAGACAACAAAAAAACGGACAAAAGGACATCCTGACTTTGAGAAAAGGTTGAATCTTCTGCACTTATAATGCTTTTAATTGTTGGACAGTAAGGCTGCAGGTAAAGCAGGATTTGTAATGACTTAGTTTTAAACTTGCGATTGTCTATCAGGTAGGTTGCAATGTGAAATTCCTCCTGTCTTAGAGAAGCAAAACTCAATGTTTCTGTCCATCTCGGAAGGGAAGATCTCTGAATAAGTTGTATACTGACTTTGGTTGTGTGGGCACCATGGGGAGCACTAAGGGGGCCAGACTCCTCTTTCTGCCTCTCATATCTCAGCAGCTGCCATATGATGTGCAGTCTGGGCTCGGTGAGCTCTTGCTTCCCTTCCATTCCCTTGCTCGTGAGATTAGAGATCTTTGATCCCACTTTCCTTCAAGACTTGAGGAGAATATTTGTTTCTTCACCTGCACTATTTGCAAGGCCTAATACTAGATGATAATGACTCATAAATCTTCTAGGATAACAACTTCTTTTTGGGGCTGCCATAACAGTTTTCAGTTTAGGTGACAGTGTCTGTCAAGGTCTGACCCTTTTTCAGCCATTCAGCATTAATCGACACTGGAGTGTTGGGTTGAAGAAGTGCTGCAACACACAGTGCTTTTAAGTTTCATCTAAGTAAAAGGAGGAGAGAGCAATAGCACAGAAAGCTATGTAAGTTGGTGTGAAGAGTATGTAATAAAAAAGTTTACAAAGTTAGAACACTGGTTCAGTGATGCTATAAGCAGGACTTTAGGACTTCCCAGTAGTGGGTCAAAAGTATGGTGGTCATATGTCAAGTATCAATCTCATTATTCTGTTGGCTTTCATTAAATCAAAATYYTTACCAGCTAGCAGCATGACTTATTTGCGCTTTAATTATTAATGCATTAATTATTTAGACCACTATGATTTTATAGTGAATTAGATATTATGCACTTTCCTACCACTCATACCACTTTGGTATCGTGTTCTGCCACACTTGATAAAATTTAAGCATGTGTCTGAATCTCATTTGGATCAAATTTATCACGTTTGGTGATGTGATAGTGCAGAGATTTGCTGTTACTGCTTGTGAAAGCAGTATTTCATCTCCTATAACTTCCTGACAACTTTATCTCTACAAATGTTTGAGAAAGTGTACTTCTCAACCTTTTTTGTACCTAACAACTGTTTTTATTCAGTGCTTGAATGGTTAAAGAAGGGTTGATCTTTGCATGTATTGTTCAGCCACTGTTGTCTAAGGTTATGAATGGATGCTTTCAGATGTGGTAAACTGATCTTCATTGTATTTCTCTTCTTGTTCATCATCCATTCTTAGTGTTATGCCAAATCCAAAGCCTACTTCTAATTTTGAAAAAGGGAAAAAATAATTCAGTCTTAGTGAGGCAGATTCTGTCTTGAATTCTCTTTAATCTGTTTGATAGATGTGAAACCACAAATCTTTTTATCTGGAGAATGTTAAAAAAAAGAACAGGCCATTAGAGGAAAAGATTTTAATGGATCATAAATGTTCTATTTGGATCTGTGTCTTATTAGACATTGCTTGGAAATTGAATCTCCTTCTGAAGACATTTACATRTTCTGAGTTCTCAATATTTGACCCGATTCTATTATGAGCTTCTATTTATGTTTCAAGACATGAATTGGGCTCTTTTAAAGTCTTTTGACCTTTCTTTTGCAGAAGGGGAAAACATATTCTTCTAGCCTTGTGACTAAGTGCATTTTTTTTAAACTAAAAAAAAAATATCACATAGGATCTGGGGTTAATTTTCTACAGAATAGTAGATGCTGAGGTTCATAGTGTCATGGGTGCTACAGAACATGTCTTAATCTATGGTGTCTGGAAGCACAGTGAAGAGATTCAACTGTGATAATGCTGGAAAGTTTTTGAAATATGTTTTGTTAAGGACATGGCTTGAGGTGATTTATTTTTATTTTGAACGATGGCAGATTTTAAAAGTTTCTAAATATTTTGGTCGAGATTCCATTTAATTTTTTTTTTATTTTTTCTCCCCAGTAGTGGCATTTATCAACAATGTTTAGGAAGAGGAAGGGATATTTCTCTTTCTTTTAGTGTTTCATGTGCCACAAACCAGAAGTCTTCTGTTTACACCTTCTGCAACTGAGGAGTCTTTCCTTGCCCCGATTACTGGATTTCATTAACTTATGGTATGATGATGTCTAGAGGCATCAAACAAAATAGATAAAGTACTCGGCAAGTATAGCTCAGATTGTGGAGATGGATGTTTGTGCAGAGGCCCTCCTGTTTTTATGGAGGCTAACTTTCACTGACTGCAGATGCAGATACTTTAATGGTTCTGTGTTCTTAGTGGGCAGGGATCTCTGGAGCTCCTCTAGTCCAACCCTGCTGATAAAACAGGGTCAGCTAAAGCTGTTGCTGGGGACATTGTCCAGTTAAATTTTAAACATGTCTGAGGATAGGAACTCCACATTCTCTGTGCAACCTGTTTTAGTGTTCAGTTGCCCTTTAAGTAAATTCATTTGATGTGTACAGGGTATTTCTGATCAACATGTTGCAGTGCCTGTCAGGAGTCAAGGGAAAAGATTTTCCTGGATACTATTCAGAAATTGTTCTGTGGTTTGATTTCTGCTCTCTTTCTGTTTGTGAGCTACATAGAAACTGTAAGCTAGAGCTACTCATTGGGTCTCTCTGTTAGATGAGGAACAGCATGACAAATGCAGTTTTTGATCCACTGGTCAGATAGAACTCTTACCTGATGTGTTAGGCTTCTGAAAAGCTTTCAAAGAACATTAGCTGTATAATTGCTGTTTTGCTGGCTTGTAGAAGCAGGTGACATAGTTCTTCTGCAGGCATGCACAGAAATGTCCAGTCTTCCTGTGAAAGGTCGATGCGTGATTTAGATGTGAAACTTGCATTTAAAGAGTTAGTTTTGATGCATACCTGTGAGTCAGAGTCTGCTATAGGTCTGGTTTTCTATTTTCTGGGAGTGTAGCATTTTTTTTTTATGGAAATGGGGAAAAATGCATAGAAGACAGTTTACTGCTTAATTTCTGTACCTCCAGAAAAGCTTGATACCATAGTCTGAACTGTATTTCTTCAGGGAAACTGCTATTTTGCACGCCTTGTTGTTCATTCCTTTATTTGCTACACTTGCAGTGGTTGTTAAAAGCACAGCTTGCAATCACAGCAAAATTTACTACCTCCTTTTAGGCAGTGGTTATTTTGTATCAAATATGATGCTGTCCAGGTGGTTTTGGAAACCTCACTTCCACATGATGTGCTGTAGTAAGTCATTAGTTGGAGTAATTGGAAAGCAGCATCAAAAATTGGCATGAAAACTTTCATGGGTAGTCTCGGATTTGTAGACCTATTTAGGCTGAAAGGGACCTCTGGAGGTCATCTGCTGTAACCTGCCCCACTGAAAGCTTGAAAAGCTTAAATTTTGGTGTACGGTGGTAGTGACTTTAGCTTAGTCTTTGCCATCATCTCCCTTTATGTAGGTGTAGAAAGCAAGATGGTCCCACAAGTCTTCTCCAGAGTAACAAACGCAGGTATCTCAGCCCGTCCTTGTTCCTCATGTACTTCAGCCTCTGAACTGCTTGGTGGTCTCTCTGCTGAACTTTTTTTAGTCTATCTTCCTTACGCTGGGCAGTCTAAAACTGGACATGCTCATTTAGCTGAGATCTCACTCGTGCTGGGTAAAAGACAATGTCACTTAGTAGGTTTAGACAGGACCAACAGGCACTTCAAGGCAGTTTTTTTTAACTTGCTCTTATCTAGAGCTTGAGTGTGTGGATTTTCAGAAACGTCTATTTTTATTCCTAGATGCATGAGGAACCTTAAATTGAATAATTTTTTACTATATTACTGTTTTCAGAAACGGTTCTTTACATTGTTTAGCTTGAAGTAGACTTTCTAATTTGTAGCCAAACTTTTTTCATGCAGCTGCAGATTTAATCAATATGTTGCTCTGCTCTTTGAAGCTTTTTTCTGTCTAAATTGAACTGTAGTTGCACATCATTGTAGTTATCATACTGATGCATTTTGCTTTGTGTGACATGCTGTGTTGGTTTGTGTTGCATTTCTTCAAGCCAGGCTTCAAGCAAACTGTTGTGGTTGTCCGAGTGGAAAAGTAGTTTTCTGCCCTCTTTATTCTTGTTATCAGCTTCCAATTTATAAACTACTGTTTGTTTGAGCTGCATGCAGGGTTGTACTTTGCACCATATTTTAATGTATCGAGTCAAAATCGGTAAAAGTCATGTCAGAATAAATGCCTATGGAAGAAATATGAAAGCGGGCATTCTCAGAAACAGTGAGTAGGGAAATGAAGTAGTAGCAGGGAACAGAGAAAAGACAGTAAAGATATTTTTGTCCAATGCAAATCAGTCTTTCACATGGGCTGGGGAAAAAAGATGTTTTGCCCTTGCTGCTCATTTCTCTTATCGTATTACTTGTGATGTCTAACAGGCTGCATGATTATGCCAGAGCAGAAGCAAGCTGCCATAGAGCTGTCTTGGTGCAGAGTCCAAGTCATCCGGAAATTGCACCCTTGGCTTAGGTTCAGACCTCTCCTATGGTAACATTTTCAGTCGCAAAACTTTGACTTTTGCCGAAGTCAACGCTAAAACTCGCTGGGACCTGCACAACATTATTTTTTGGCACCTGCAGCTCTTGTGCCGTCGGCTCTCGGCAGGTTGGATCACCTGCTTCATTTATAAGACAGCACATAGTGTTTCAGGACATAAGGACAAATCAGTTTGTGGCCTGTGCTTGTCACAGCTGTCTTGCCTTACACCTCATGGGAAAAGATTTATCAGGCATAATTATATCTAATTGAGCCGCTCTTGTTATCTTGCCAATGTTACTTTTTTCTGTTAATTTGATCAGTGGACACAGATGAGATAAAAATGTAAACAGTGCCTGTTTGAATGGCTTTGTGCTTCTTGGATTATTTAAATGATTCATTTAATCTACCGTGAAATTACGTGGGTTGTCACAGGGAGATTCAACTAATTTGAGTTTTCTAACTCTTAGAGTTTATTTTATCTCCATGAGGAAGGTTTAATATTTTTTATCACTTGTTCAGGAGGAACTTATAATGTACCTGCGACTTGCTTTCCGTAGTCACAGGTGTGGACTTTCTAAACTGCAACTTGTCCTTTGTAGAAAAAATTTAAAAAAAATCCACAGTGTTCATGGTTATCAACTTCTTCAGCCTTACTGTTGAAATAATATTTGTAGTAGATGTAGGCTAACTAAACCTCACTGGACTTGTAGGAACTTACCTTTTGGTCTACACGAGTAATTCATGAATGCTTCAGGAGAAAGCAAGACTGTTTTGGGGTGAGGAGTCTCTGCCTCGAGTGAAATAGAGGTGGCTTGGAAGGGGATTGTTGTAGGGAAGCTGTAGAGACATCATTGTTTCAGGGTGAAGGTCTGTCTGGTGTCCTGGAAATACAAATCTTGAAATAGAAATGCTGAGGAATTGGGAATGAAAATAAGAGAAAGGGAAATAAAACTATTGTTACTTCAGACTTGAGTTTCTTCAGTGTGTGAACTGTTCTTGGAACTGCTTGTAGAATGGATAAGCTGAAGAAAATTCAGGTATACTAAACTCGAATGAATTTTTCTTTCTTTGCCTTAAAGTGCATTATTAAGCATTTTTTTTCTACTAAAAAGTGTATATTGTCAGTGACAAAAGTATGGCTGAAAATATTCTACGACTTGTAGCCTAAGCCAGTCCCTAGTTGGAGAGCGAGGTTTGCTTATGTGTGAGAATTATTCTAAAACTGCTTTCTGTCATTGTTTCCTTCCAAGATAGTGGTCTACACCAGATAAACATTTAGAATATGTCTTGATTGGAATATGTTAGCTAATGGCTCATTTTTGCTTTTGCTAAGAAGGTTGAATCTGAAGACCTTGATGGCTGTACTTGGCTTTCAGCATATACCAAATGTGGGTTTAACTATGGAAATTGAACCTGCTTTAAAGTAGCTATGTCCAAGGTGACTGTTTTTCTTTAGTCCCTGTCTAACCAACTGGTAAATTCAAAGAAATAATCTAGTACATGTAAATATGTTTTAGTTTTTGATTTCCATGCCTTTAAAAAAAGCCTCACAAAACACCACTCTCTTTCCCAAAAAGCTGACAGAAAAAGAGGAAGAATGCCTGGTAAAATGCCTTTTCTATCTTAGCAATCATACAGAGTGGTAGTGCTGCTCTTCCCGTGCCCATGTGCTTGTGGAAGATTCAGTGTGTCTTGCTCTGGACATCACACACAGTGCTCTCTCAGGGAGCAGAAGAGGGGCTCCCAGGTGGTGGTGATATGCCTTCACAAAAAGTAATGCACCAGATTGGGTTGAACTGAGTGCCTTCCCTCTGCATCATGCGTGAAACTCTAAGGGATGCCTGTGTTTCAAGTTTCCTACACTTGCTCATAAATTTGTATTCTTGATTGCTTGTGACCTCATCAGACTGATCTAAATTTACTTGAGCGAATAGAAGAATTTGTCTAGCACTGAGGAGCAGAAGGTACTGGTGAAGCCTTAGTACTTTCTTGCAAAGGCAGCTTAATGCTCAGTGGGCAGGTAGTCAGCATTGCTGATTTTTTTTTTTTTATTTATTCATTTCCCCTCCCAGCTGATGCTTTTGAAAAGCTGTTTAAGAGTTGCTTCAATTAATGAGCTTCATCTTTTTGAGAAGCCTTTCCTTTTCACTGGTGGGAGAATAAATGTTAGAGTACTTGCTTGATTAGTCTTTGTTTTCATGTGTTTTAGTAGATAAAATGGAGACTGTTCTTAAAAGCTAAACTCCACTTCACATAATTGCATCCACACTAAGTAGTAGATCAAACAGCAATTAGCTGAACAACTGGCTAATGACCACTGGAAGAGGAGAGAAAATATGGGCAGGAGGGCTGTACTGCTGTTGAACCTGTACCACGTTGTGTTCTGGTTGAGAGTCTTTACTAGGAAAAAATGCTGCTGATTTGGCATATTGCTTTTCCATGTGACTCTACTGATCACTGTGTCTCCTGAAAGGTAACCCTTAACTCCAGCCTGCAAAAGAAGTAAAAACTGATACTAGAACATGTATTCCAGGTATAATCAGATTTCCATAGCTTTATATTGAGGCTGATAACAAATGTTATTAATGTTTTCATTTTTTGTACCTTATTGTGATAATAATAACTTTCAGTGAAGTTGTATGTAAGAATCTTCTTGATGTATGCATTTGCTGGGACATAAGCATTTCATTTTTAGAATATACTGATTTGCAGTTCTGGCTGTGTATAGAGGTAAATTGAGAACTGAGTTACAAGATCTGAAGTAGCTCTGTACATCCAAGGCTACTGCTGTATGCTGCTGAGAGACTTTGGTAAAGGTCACCTTAAGTATCAGAGGAAGGTTAATTAGGGAAAAATCACCACCAAACAAAAAAACCACTGGTTATTTATTCTAATAAACATATGGATCTGGCAAATTCCCTTACCATCTTAATGTGTCTGTTCCTGTAGCAGAGCCATGTTACTCTTGGGCTTGTTTAAGGTACTGTTACTACTGTGTGAAGTGAACGGGTGATGCTTTCAGCAGGCAAGTGTTCAAACTATTGGTTCAGCTGAAGGATGATCTTGCCGAAAGGGCTTTTTGTGTTTTGAACAAATTGCACAAATTTATTCCATTTGTGTACCTAAAGGATGATTGAGGCATATGGTGCATCCATAATTGAACTTGCCATGTAGTCTTACTCAGTTTATCAGTTTGCTCTGTGAATTGCTTATATGGTTACAACTGTAACTAAAATTTTGCTTGGTAAGGTTTTTACAAAAGAAGAGTACTAGTTTAGAATGCTTATTTTGGTGGAAAAAGGGATTTTTTTGGTGTTTGTATCTCTCTCATGATGCTGTTGCCATTAAATCAAATCTTCTACTTTTGATATATTTTAGATGAAAACTGTTCTTTGGACTTGAACAGATGTTGATTCTGACAGGAATGAAAATCTGAAGATTTTTGTGAACACAGCGATTTAAAGGAATTGATGAGCAGGGTAAGAATTCCCTTATCTTGTGTAAACCTTGTGTGGGTATCTGGCTGCTGTAATGCAAAATATGCCACTTCCTGCTACATAAGTGGAAAAACAAAGGAAGTTATGAGGGATAAAGACAGCAGTCAAATTCAGTCTTTCTCTGTTTCAGCATCAGGCAAAATAGCATTATTTGGAATAGTTAAACCTAGAACATAACAGATGTGAAGTGCTTTCCACAATACAGATATATGGTGGCAGAACACTGTTGAGGGAAAGGAGGTGAATTTTTTTGGCATCTGTTTATTTTGAAATGTAAGAAAAGAACTGAAGTGCCATGTTGACAATGGAGCTTGGAGGAAGCAGGGCATTTGTTTTTTTTAAATGAGGTTTAATATATTGAGGTAATGCCTATTACTCAGAAATAACTTCAGGGAGTTGCTTTGGGTTTGAAATATTCTAAAATGTATTTAATTTGAATTTAAAAAATTTCTTTTATTGTCAGATATTAAAGTTTTGCCTGATAATTTCTTGGCATGCAGTAGAAAGCTCACATTGTGGAAAAGATTGAACAGAAGTGGGCTGAGAAAGAAACCTTCTGTTTCTTTTGAACGTTTGTTCTACAGTGTGTAGTTAAACCATATCTGGATTTTTTCTCTGTTAATTTCTCTTGACTTCTTTAGCTGCATAGCTATAGACTATACATTGTAACAGTTTCTGACCTTTTGTTCTAATTGTTAATGGAACTAGAATGACTTTTTTTAAAAAATGCTGTAGGAATTTAGAGGGGTTTTGATGGACAGAAAAAAAATCATCCTGTGGCAAAATTGACTTAGCGTACAGTGGCGTTATACTTTGAAGCTCCTGTATTTCTACCAAAGAAAATGTAATTTCTGCAGTGCAATGCTAACATGGATTTGGCTCAGTTTTTCTTTTTAAATGTGAAGAGTTTCTATGCTTGAGATGAGTGGAGTAAGGAGAATTAATTTACCCTTGTGCAGGTAGATTTTTTTATTTTTCATGTTTCTTCAAACAAAGGCAGCTGAGGGAAGAGAGAAGGTGATTTAAACATACTGTGGTGTTACAGATAAGCTAACAATAGTTGAGGTTCTATTTGTTCCTTGCAGGTTAGAAAATTATTGAAAGTGTTAATAACTTCTTTTCCTTAGTGTCTTCTTTTGAGAAGTACTTAGGAAGGCTCTTCAGGGTAATGAGTTCAGTTATTCTTCCCGAGAATGGTTTAGACTTTAATTGCAGATTGGATTGTTTTTGATGGAAGAGTATTTTGTGAATTTTCAAAATTTCTTACATAATTTGCTACCGAAGTTAAATTATACAGAGATAGTGCTTGTTAACCTATTGTGTGCCTTGGCCCTCTTTTCTGAATGCTAGTGAGCCATTCCTACATGCCCTAAGGACACATGTGTCGTTAAGAGAGAATGTAGTGGGGAGCTTTTGTTTCTCCGGTTTTGGTGTTTAATTTTTAATTTGAAAGCTCTCAGCTTATAAAAGTACCTAAAACTGAAATGTGCTTAAGTGCAGATTTTGGGGACCAGGATTTCCTTCACTCTCCTTTGAAGTTCTGATACTGAGAGATGTCTCAAAATTTTTTTAGACAGCCTTGGAAAGGGACTTGCAATATAACCTGATGTACCCTAGTTCATCATTAAGTATCTTATGTGTCAGATTTACATCTGGAGCTGCATTATGACTGGCATCTCTTACTGCTAGATTTTGCTTTTGGGCCCCCTCCCATGTATGTCACTGCTGCACAGTTCATGGAATCATGTTGCTGTCTCTGTCCTCCTCCACCTCATACATACGATTGAGAAGACAACAGAGAGGCAATAAGCTGCACCAAAAGATTTGCTCAGGAAGTTGCATCCTAAAAGTAGTGTAACTTTAGGTGTTTCTGGATCTTTATGTTGCCTTCTCTGAAGGCCAGCAAAGCTAGGAAATACATATTTAAAGAGCTGGTATAACTTTTATCTGTAAACCAAGAACATCACAGGTTGTAACAAATGCAACTTTGCAAGTATAGTGCAGCTGCTGTCTCATTCGGAGAGAATTCACAGCCATAACAATTCTTCTGTAATTATTTTGGTTTTATACTCCTCTGCAATGAGGATGTTAATTGAGACTGTTGTGGGTTGTTTTGGACACTAGAAACTGGGATGAGACAAAGTCTCTTTCTTTACACAATATGCAGCTGTTGGATGAGAATAATTATGTTTTTAGCTGGTCTTGAAATCGATAGGTGACAGATCCCTTGGTTTCCTTTTTTCTTTTTTTTCCCCTCCTGTTGGGAATGGGTTGCTCCTTTCATTTCTCAGTGCAGTTCCCACCTATACAATGTCAGTGATCTGAGGTATTTATGAATTTTCTGTGGTCCTGTGGTCCAAACTTACTCTTTGTAAACTGGGTTTTTTTCCTCTCCTCTTTCAAATCTATATTACAGGGTGTCACTGCCAGCTCTCTGCATGGCACATTGCTTCTCTGAATGTATTCCAACAGGTGTGTTATTTTTGTTTTCCTGGAATTTGTTTTGCAATTTAGTATGAACATACCTTACATCTGTATTTCAGTCTGGTTCAAACAAGTTTAGCTCAAGTAGTGGTTGAGTCGTGGTTTTGATGGAATGACTGTTTGGCACGCATCAGCTGTAAATACTTCGGTGCTTTCAGCACATAATATTTTGGGACTGCCATAATGCAATTGCATAATCTTAAATTATGTGCTTTACAAATAAGATGTTTTTAAGGATTGAATAGAAGCCTTGAGTTGACAACTTGGTGTATGAAAAAAACCTCAATTTTTTTGTGGTTATCACAGGCTTTATTTTTAAATCTYTTTTCCATTATGTGCATGTTTCCACCTAATCTGAATCTTCTCATGATGCTGGAGTGTGTGGGATTTGTTTCAGGTTTTATAGGGGCTCCTTAATGAAGCCATTTGTTCAGCTTTGCTAGTCTGTAGTTTCAGTTGACTCATTTGTGACCCTTGTGACATTGCACCCTCTCCTCTGCTCCAAATGGTGTCTAGAAAACTTTGGGTTGATATGACATTTGGGAAATGCTGCATATAACATGTACTAAAAAATGAGAGAAAAACAATTCTTTTCATCTTTTGAGAGTGACTTAGATACATATAAATACTGTTTTACATATATCACTTTCAAGGACTTAAATCTAAGCTTTAAACACTGTGTGTGTAACATGCCTTCCCCCTTTTTTTTAGTAATATAGGAGGAAAATTGTAAGAAGTTATTACAAGCCATATAAAAGATACTACAAGCAGTTTTTACAGTGTTCTACTCGCTTAAGGACTGCCAGCATTGGAGAAAACAGATATAGGGTGTTGTATTAAAATGTGTCTGATCTTCAGTGGATTAACTTAATGAATCAAACTGTAATTTTGATTTTGATGTTGTCCTGTGGTAACAATTATATATTGTGGGCAAGAAAATTACTCTTAAATTCTTTGTTAAAGTCTGGTTATCTTATTGAGATTTCACCAATCCTTGTATACGATGGATAACTATTTCCTGCATATGTTGATGATTTTAGGTCTTTGTTTTTAATGCCTCCAAGGCCATAATTATCCATAATTTCTGTATGGAAGCCATGCTATATCTGTTTGTCACTTTTTCTCTAGTCCCTCTGTCTTTTTGAACCACGTGAGTGACAAACAGTAGTCAAGAAAAGAGCTGTGGTAGGTTGTATGTGGTGATGATTTCTCTTTTATTTTCCCTTCTAAAATATCTTAGTTGTTTTCACTTGAAGTTATTTTTCCCTTCTTTTGCATGTATTGGCAATAGATTTCATCTAACGTTTTATTTCACAATCAGCCTGTTGCTGTGCAAACCTTCTGTGGCTATCCACAGTGACTTGCAGACAAGATTATTGTGACTGGATCTCAATCTTTTTAGCTTTACAAAGTTTATGAAAGTTTCTATAGCTGTCAGTTTATTCCGTATTTGTAAGTGTAGGTTAAAGTGTATATCCTTGAGGAAGGTTATCAGTGCATCGTCCTCTTCCCTTCTTTTGTAATTACTGGGTCACCATTTAAAAGTTTACTGCTTCTGCTTATCTCCCATTTCATATTTGTTGATCAGTTGTCATTTGTAGGTAATTTCTTGCTCTCATCCTATGAGCGTTTGGTCTCTTTAAGACCTTTTGATGAGAGATCTTGATATTCTTATAAGCCTCCGTATAGGTTCCTGAACTTTCCAGATGTATTACACCAAATAGATTTTGTGTGCTTATTGTCTCCTTTAGCAAATCCTAAATGCTTGGACTTCTCTTCATGGAAGTCAGGGTGCTTTACTACATACTGTATTGTAAAGAAATGATGGATGTTTTTCTTTGAACATGCAAGCAAATTAAGATGAATAGTAAAGAGTACCTCTAGAAGAGCCAAAAGGCACACCTTGTAGTTGTGGCAATGGCATGAGATAACTCTGAATGCGTTTTGACCTGTTGCATTATGCTGCCTTAAACCTAAGCTGCTGCTCGGTAGAACTGGAAATATTTGAAAGGCACAGGTTCCCTGCCAATTTCAAGGCAACCACACCCTGACTTGTTTGCTATGCTTACAAAGGTACATTTTTGATTTGTAAACAGTTCCTTATTGTTGCTGTGTAATAAGAAGCTGATTTAATGACATTTTTGAAAGGAACAAGAACTGTAAATCTCAGCTTTTCTTAACAGGTTCTTTTGTTTGAACACTTTAAACTGATGAATAAAATGTGACTTCAATTAAGTTTAACCATGTATGTAGTACTGAGAGCTGGGACAGCTCTTTGTGCCTCTTCCCTGCACTCAGGCAGTGAGAAAGTCTCCCAGGGTGCCACCTTCCTTAAACTTTCTTCCTTGCCCCTTGCTGGCTGGGTAAATCGGTATGCTGCAAGTACATAGGTATATTTTAAACCTGTCAGTATTCCAGTAGCTGTCTGACAGTCAGAGATCTACTATGTAGAGAGGTATTTAGGAGGCAGGATGTGAAAGCCAGTATACTAACGTGAAATAATCATTTGCACTAGATTTTGAGGATATTTGAAAGGCACCATGTTACATTTCAGATAGTAAGAGGAAGATGCTCAGAATAATTCTAATCTGTTTGCCTTTAGAAGTATTTCTCTGAGACTTCTAGATAACACATAAGAGTAAATTTCTGGCTGGGCTCTGAAGCTGCAAAATGTCAAATACAATACTCGTGAAGTATTATGTGAAGTATTACATGAAGTAAATGAGTTCTGTTACTGTTGCCTTCTGTAAAAAAATAGCTTTTCACTACTTTTTTTAAGAAGATAGCTCATAACCATAAAGATGATCTCATAAAGTGTTGCGACACTTTTCAGTCCACTTGTTGCCACAGATATCGTATGCAAATATACAGATATTTAGACAAAGTTTTGGCTTGAGAGTTCTACGTGGATAATGAGCAGAAGACTGATTTTATGTGTCATACAGTTGTGACCATGAACATACGCTTTGAGCGTTTATTTATTGCCTTAGTTTATAAATGCCTGCCTTCTCTTTGTGGGGAACACAGTCCTGTGTTTTGCGTGGTAATTTTTTTACTTTGCAGTTTAGAATAGGGGTAGAAGATCTTTTGGAGCCAAATAGTTTGATCCCGATTCATTTAGGTTATAGATGCATAAAAATCTGGTCTAAATGTAAAACATCAAAGTTCTTTTAACAAAGAGAATGTGCTGATTTTTTTTTTCTTTTGCCAATTTCTAGAAAAATATGATAGGAACAAGAAGTAACGCAAAGCAACATGAGAACTTGGTTCATGTGTTAAACATGATTCCACTAAAACCAGCTTCTACATTATTACCAAGTATATTACTATAAGCGTATGTAACCGTGTATTTTTTATATATACTTGTATATGCAGATTTCAGAGTGCTTGTGGTCCAGAAGAGTTGTTGCATGCAGTACCTATAAAGGTTGTTTACTCTCATGTCTGGTTAATGAGTCTGTTTGATCTAACAAGTCCATTAGTTCCTGAAAATATCTGCTCATAGAAATCTGAGCAGCAAAGTCCACCTAATAGCTTGAGCTATGAGTTAAGCTTGCAGCTGTGTCAAAGTACTGGATTTCAGGGAATCAGCTTTTGAGGAATCAGGAAATAGAGGATGGTGCATCTCTTACTGAGTTTCATTTAATGTTTTTATACCCTGCTACTGAGTGTGTTACTCTGCAAAAGATGAGCTGAACTGTAAAACTTCTATTGCTTACTATGCATTTATAAGTGAACGTCCAGTCCTTCAGTGCTGTTCTTTTTATCCTTCACATGAAGCAATTTTTCTGCTTGAGATACAATTCCTTGTCTGTTTCCAATGTCAAAGGACAGACAAAGAGCTTTGAAAGCAGTAATTACTTAAAGACATGTGAGAGAAATATCTTAACATTAGAGTCTTTGGGCTATTTTTGCTTGTGCTCTCCATGTGTGGTGTTTGTATTTTCTCTACTACTTAGTGTCCCGTCCCCCCCCCCCCAGTTTAAAATGAAATGTGGAGACAAACTCTATACTTTATTTGTTTATTTTTAGTTACAAGGCCTTTGAAGACTTTGTTACTCATCAAGAGAAATTAATTTTCAGAGTATGGATTCCGATGCTTGCATATATTTTATATAATAGACTTCAGTTTGGGCTAATATTTTGCTGGCATCAGCCTCCATGTAACACAGAGCTGCTCTGTGAGAAGCACCGACTTCTCTGTAGCCTGCCAAAAGCTGTATGTGTGTTGGCAGCATAAATGCCATGCTTTGGCTGAAATTTTTTGGTGCCAGGATTAAGCCACGAAAAGTAGAAGGAAAAAACAACAATATTGAGTCTGTTATCTAAAAAAAAATTAAATAAGTTAGTCTTTCAGTATAGAAATGCTGAAAAATAGAAATGAGCAGTTGTGTGATGCTTCTTCACATTTGGACACTTAATACCTTTCCCAGAATGTTTTGAAATTTGTGTGTGATTTATTTCTAAAAGAAAACAAGATTAAGCATTTTGGTAGTGCTCTGAGTAAGCAGGAAATTTTGAAAGTTTTGGCTACTGTATTTAAGAGGAATTTTAGAGGTATTAGATGCTTTGCAATTCAGAGTTTGGCTTGCTATCTCAAGAGGGAATAATACCGAAGTCATTGTGTTCTTAGTCCTGAAGTTTTGTGATAACTGTATAAGGCAGTTAGATTTTGTGAGCAGAAAAGACAGGGTCAAGGGCAAATCATATAAGTTTTTTTTCATGAATGTAGTGGTATTTGAAATGCCTGAGAATATAATGTTTTCATTAAATATCCTGTTTCCTACTACATAGTTGTCAAATACAGATTTGCCGTGTGAAGGGGAGGGGCAGACACTGACCTCTTCTTTGTGGTGACCAGTGACAAGACTTGGGGGAATGGCCTGAAGTTGTGTCGGTGGGGTTTAGGTTGGMTATAAGGAAAAGGTTTTTCACTCAGGGGGTGGCTGGGCACTGGAACAGCTSCCCAGGGCAGTGGTCACAGCACCGAATCTGACAGAGCTCAAGAAGCATTTGGACAACGCTCTCAGGCACGTGCTGTGACTCTTGGGGTGTTCTTTGCAGGGCCATGAGTTGGACTCGATGATCCTTGTGGATCCCTTCCAACTCAGCATATTTTGTGATTTCTCTCATGGAAAGGCATTTCTCTGAAACCATGAGCAAAAAWGTAATTTAGGTAAAATTTAGTGAATAGTTCTAAAATTAAGTTTAAAGCCTGTATTGAAAATGAGAATTAATCTCTGTGGTAGGTTACAGAACTCACACATTCCAGACATTCTTTTAAATGTGCATTTTGTTCAAAAGTCAACTCCCACAGTGCACACAGTTGGACAATGTCCTGTGCAGCTTTGGTTTCAGCCAAAGGTAAACCAGGGCTAAAATTGCATTGCTGCTACATAATTTCTTTCTGCTGAAGCATTCTCCTTACCTTTCTTGCAATAGTACTAATAGATTGGCATAGACAGTAAATCATATAAGCTCATGGGCATGCACAGACTTTTGTTTTTTGAGGTTTTGGATTGTTTTTGCTTCTCAGCTAGAGCAGCAAAGTTATTCAACGTAGTGTGGACACAATGGAGGATTGAGGTTTTGTGGCTGAGACACAGCATCTTCTGTCAGTCAGTGCAGTGTTGGATGGTCCCAATGGAGTAGTGAAATGTCAGTATTTTACTGTTAATGGTGTTGTTGAAACTTGTGTTTGCATATCATCTTAATATAATAATCTAGTGATATAAAAATTTAGCCTAATTTGTTTTTTTTTTATGGAATCTTTTTAGAAAAGCTTCCCAGTTCTGAATAGCTCTTTTCCTTCCTTCCTTTTTCTCCTTTATAAAAACAATCTGGACAATTTTCTGCAGTTTTGTCACATCATCTTCCATTCTCTATCTGGTCACTATTTCCAGAAAGCAGAGAACTCTGATAAGTTGGTGTATTTTTTGATACAGAAAAATTTGTAAGACAAGAAAACACTGTATTGGCTGACAAGGCCTGTGCAATTAAAGTAACAAAAAAAAAGGTTTTGTTCTTAATTTTAAAATAGTGATGGACACTGTGTCTGCATGAAAGATCTATTTTATGCTCATTACAGTGTATTTTTGCAGAGATCTATTCAAGTAAAAGTAACATTAAAAATTGTATCAAAATCGTAATTGCTTTCAAAAGAACATTTTCTGCATCTTTAGTTAATTATTTTCTTTATATTCGTGTTTGTTATTTTGTTTTGCTGCCTATACTCCATAAAATATTTATTGTAGTGTGCCTTCTCTGAATATTGCTTTCTGTAAAATGCGTTGTGTAACTTGTTTGTCCCTTGGCTTCCTTATGGAAAAGGATGTCCTGTAGTTGTTTACACTTGTGGATTGCCATACTTCCTCATCCATTCTGTGAATACTGTTGCATTTAATATTCTCGTGCTTTATCTAGTGATAAAGAGATTTGATGATAGTGAGTGATTGGACTGTTCCTTATTACAGATGGTTTTAAATGAGAGCGAGACTGAAACTGGAAGTAAGTGCAGTTAGCAATATTTCTGAAATGCATGCGAGGGTGAGGGGTTATTCAGAACGGGCATGCATGGGCTGTGGGAAGTAAGGTGTAAAGAGGATAAAAGTGACAGTTTGGATGTATTCTTAAGGGAAGGAGTCCTTGTGTAGGGGCCCTGTGTGACTGGGACTAGGAGGTGTAACGGTGTTGTGGTATAACATTGAATGTATAGCTTCCTCCTTTCCTGTTTGTGCTTAAAAAGAAAGTTATTTGTCTATTCAGTAGAGCTGTTTTAGGAACTAAGTATGCTCATTTGGAAAGTAAGAACAGCAGAATGTCTCTGAATTAGTGTTGATCTCTCTACCCCTTCATTCCAAGTGGGTGGTTATCAGGAAATCTTGCAATGCTGTGTCTGGTAGAGATAAGAATAAAAAGCATGAGTGCTGGGAAACAGTTTAAGTCACTTATGTGAAATTTAGCTTGAGATTCTGCTTTAGAAAAAATGGCCATATGTTGAAAAATGTCAACACATGTTCATAGAAATGAGTAATTATGAAGTGGAACTTGACTTAGTCTCCCTTAGTACTCACGTTCATTTATAAAACATAAAATTACTTTTTCTAAGGTAACTTGCTGAAGTTTGTTTGTCCAGCTCCTTAGATAATCAAATCTTGTGGTTGATACTGAATAGTGAAATAGAAAAGATGGTGTGATTTCTAAATGAATATCTTAAAAAAACCCCAACAACTTTCCGGAGTGTGGATGTGAGTGTTGCTGTGAAGATGGTGCAGATGCTCAGAATTGGATTATTGAATATGATGTATTCCTCTTCAATTTAAAAAAAAAAATGGCAATGAAATGCGCTCAGTCATTGGTGTTGAATGCCCTGTTGCATTAGGAATTCAGTTTTGTCTCTTAGTTTAGGAGGATCAAGGGCTTTCTTTTGTCATGGGGCTAAAGAGACTAAAGCGACTTTTGGATGGTGTGGGACAGATAGGGGCTATATCCGGAATTATCTGGCCTCTATGTTGGTGTGGAAGGATGCCAGTAGCTTTTTTTTTTTTACTTTTTTTTCTCCCCGCAAATTATTTATAACAGACAGTTTGCTCTCAAAACTACTGCCTGTTCTGGAATCAGAGGCAAGAGGTTTGCCTTTGCGTAGTACCTAACTCATAATTGAATGCTTGCGTTTTCTACAGGTATTGTGAGATTCTGCTTGTGAAAAGACGCAGTGAGGAGTGACATGAGGATTGGATGCTTAGGCTTGCTCTGAGCTGCCCATGTTCATAAACATTTCTTGTTTCTTGGATTTCTCATATCTTCTGTTTTAACTCCATTTTGATTTGTTATAAAAGGTATTCCTAAACTCTCAGTTGGTATATTGGGTCTTCAGCTGCTATTTAGTAATAGCTTGGAATATAGTGTAGTGAATGTTGTAAATTTTATGTGTTTTTTCAAGTTTTATTTGTTTATTCACCACCTTTGTCAGGTCTCCATAAAGAAAAGAGTGTTGCCTTTTAATTTTAAGTTTAATATCTGGTAAATTACTTTTGGGCATGTGGTTCTTTTTAAAGTATAAAACATGCTACAACAGTGAATAAGGGAGTTTGTCTGTAAAAAGCTTTATTAGAGACTTTCTGCCTGTCTTGAGAAGGTTTTATGAAGGTGGGAGGGATGATAAGTGGTTCAAAGTGTTGTATACTTTTATTAGCATTACCCTACAATTTTTCATTCTATACCATTGTGCAGGTGAGGAAGATGTCGGCACCTGTTGGTTCATTCCATGGCAGTATGACTTCTCAAATTCTCAGAAAAACACAGTATTGAGACAGACCAAAGGTGCATTGGAAAAAGGCCCCGTGCTTATCCCACCACCAAATAGCTCCCCAGCCACCTTCCCCATTTCAGCTGCAGGGATTGTGTGAGTGCTGTCTAAGGCTGGCTTGGCTCTTGTCCCATCCTGCCCTTATAAGTGAGGCTGATCTTACTAAGGGCAAATCCTTGGCTGAAAGCAAATGGTATGGGATGTTAATATCTCCAGCTAAACTGACTGTGTGCAAAGAAGTTGGTCTGGGACCTGGATTTGCACAGTGGGGTTTGGTTAGGTTTTTTCCTCTCCTTTTCAGCCTTAGGTAGGTTCTTTTTCAAATGCCTGCTCTTTAGAACACCACATGACTACCAAGGTCGCTTTGTAATATGCAGAGGTCACAATACCAGGTCTAAGGAAGAAAGCAAAGTGCCTTGTTTTCAAAATACAACCTTTGTCTCCTACTGTTTTCACATGCAGGAGGTGGGTTTGATGTTCCTAGTTACACATGTAGTGTTAATTGATCAATATTAGAATGTTTCATACAGTGGTCTGAAGTGACATTTAAAGGTCCCAAATATTAGTGAGAATATTGTTGAAATGGAGCTTGGGTTTATATTTGTTGTACAAGTTTCATTGTGTGTGCTTTCAAGGAAAGGAAGGGGCTGAAATCTTAGCTTTCTTTTCAAATGAAACTTGTGTCCTTTGTGGCATGTTTAGTTTCTGCATATCTTAGCATGTGTTCCTGGGGTGAAGAGCTTGTTTTAGCAACACTGTTGTTAGATTTATTTAGACTGCTTTGTGTAATATGCTTTGGTCCTAATACAAAGAAAACCCTCCAGCTTATTTGAACAGCAGTTTTTCTGCAGTTAGATTGGTCTGGTAAATAGTTTTAAAGTGTAGGTTTAAATGTGTATAGCAAATGTTTTTAGAGCTCTCAGAGGGAGACCTGAAAGGACACCCAGGCGGGTGCTGGGCAGTACAGCAGTGATGACAGTGAAGAGTAGATGCACAGGTTCTGGTTGAGAAATGGCATTGTTTTGGATCAGGTCCCTGTCTGTAAGTCTTGTTTGGAAAGATGGAAACTACTATTTATTTTATAAGGCCTAACTAGATGTTTGTGAAAAGCTTTGAGAAGCTTTTGATTAATGACTGTATGTAATATGTGATTATATCACACAGAATAATAGAGGGTAGGAGGAGAAAGGTTGGCAATGTAGTTCTTGAAGCATTGTGAAAATTTAAGGCTTTGTTCTTTTTCATATGCTGTCTTTACATTTAAATATAATTTCTTCTGCTATTTCCCCATAATCTTTACCTCTTCCAGATCAATAACAAAACAAGAAAGAAACAGGTCTCCTTTTTTAAAAAAAAAAAGGAGGAAGAAAAAGTCTAAGGTAGGTAGTTTGGCCTAGTTGTGTTGGTTCGTTTTGTTGGCTGTTTTAAAGTATTTAAACCTTTGTCTGTATTTTGTTTTTACCAAATTTGCAGTTGGTGTATAGCATCTCAATCCATGAAAAAATACTGTGTTTTTATTGTCTCCCCCTGCCCCCCCTTTTTTTTTAAAGGCACCAGTAACTGGTGAAATTGCAGACTTTTCAGTACTGGTTACTTAACTTCATAGAACTGTGGAACAATAAGTCTAAAACCGAGGGGTTTTGAACCTCAGATGCTTATATACTTCCTCTCCCCTCCATTTTTGTCTGGTCTTCATATTATAACCAGTAACCGTCTGGCTGCAGGTTTTTTTGGTTGCTTTTGCATTTAACACACACCCAGCTCTTTTTGCAACAGCAAAGTAGTTTCTGAGTGGCTTAATCTGAGGAAGTGTTTCTGACAGGTGCAGATGACAGACTTGGAATTTGGTTGGAAACTTGTTGGAGGTGTGGTGGAAAGACTTGCTTCGGAGGACTAAGGATGCTGCACTCCAGAAGCTGGCCAGCAGAAAAGCAGCAGACCTGGAAATGGTTGCTCCCACCATCCATTGTATCCTACAGGGTGGTCCAGTTGAATTAAATGTGCCATCCCATATAAGAACACTAGGTGAAATTCCTCAAGAACTCTTGTTTCTAACTTTTTGTATCCAAAAACAAAAAAAAAAAAGAGGGAACCCAGTAGGTGCAAATAGTATCCTGGAGGCAGAAACCAGTGGGGGAAGTTAGAAACTTTGCTACCAAGGTTCTAACCATGGAATGCTTACCTTGGCAGAAGTTCTGCCAGAGAAACAACATGTGGTTTGTCAGCTGAATGTATGTGACTAGCAAGCATTTAGTCTAATGCTAGCAGTTTTTGTCAGTAGTAATGCTGGATTATRATGAAAAATAGTAATAATGGAGAACTGTCACTTTTATGGGAGCTTATGTGTGGGAAACTTGTGAGAAAAAGGAGACTTTGTTCTTTAGAAGTGTTATTAATATAGTTTGAGAGAGGTTGCTTTGGTAGAAATATTAACGTATTTTGAAAAGGTATTTGTTTTTGAAAAGGTATTTGTTTTTGATCTTTATAAATCCTAAGTTGGTCCCACTGAACAGTAAACTCTTGCTTTCTCCAAGAAACTTGCCTTTGTGTTTTTGAGAAACACACAGCAATACTGCTTTTTTTTTTATACCCTATTTCAACAACGCTTTTGTAATGATTGAAGAAATGAAGCAACTCAAGTATATGAATCCCTTGGAAGAATGAAAACCCCCCAAAACCAAGCCCTTCACCTTCTTCCTTAGCACATTACAATTGTCTGAAGTGAAATGTGTTTTGGTTTGGTTGTTAAATGTTCATCTCCCTTACAGTGATACATGTTCACAGACTTTCTCAAAGGGTATTTKGGTAAAGGTGGGAATCCTGTAATCTACTTCATCTGCAATTCATGTTTAGAGGCAGTTATATTCTATAACATGGCCATGTGATTTAGTTAAGAAAAATCTAAATTACAGGATTAGATTTATGTCTATGAACATGTTTCATTGGCATTTTGTTTTTTTCTGCACTCTTTCTTCAGAGTGCTAATAGCACTTGAAATTGTTAATGTAATTTAGCATGAGACACCATTCAGCTGGAAGAGACAGCATTATGCTTTTTTTCCCCAAAGATAAGACTCCATACTTTATGTATCTGGAAATACTTCTGCAGACCTTTATAGTATGAAAGACACCTTTCTGCTTGTTTGGAAAATATAAATTGCAATRCATAGAATGTGCAATGAACATGTCTCTTACCAAGGAAAACAAGTGGTGAAACAAGAATTTTCAAGTAACTGCAAAAAGTTAAATGGAAAATGCAACAAAAAGGAGAGTATGAGGAAAGTAGAGGTAAACTAGACTGTAAAGGTATGGCTTGAACTATTGTAAAGCAAGCTTTGTTTGCAGTGTTTGTCTTTTGGGTTATGACAAAAGGGCAACAGCAACAACAGGGTTATTTTTCTCTTTAATGAAGTCCAAACCTTCCTTAAAACTTTTTCATTTTATTAGTAATGGAGTGCCAAGACCTTCTGTTTCKGCTGTGTTATTATTCTTATTGCCTGCATGGTTAAAGGATTAAGAGGGTATATTTCTTGCAGTTGGAGGTGAAATTCAAGAGTAGATTCACATTTTAATCCATTTAAAATTTATTCTGTGTAGCAGTAGGACATAGGACTGCTTTTTCTTTAAATGATCAGTACATTCATTTGTGAKGGACACAATCTATTCATGGTGGAATTGAAGTGCAGACTTTGCACTGCTGTGAAAATACGTGTAGGCCTTCTATTGTAAGAAAATCTTGTTCAGCAGCAGGACAATGCGTACAATAATTACAGAAAACAAAAGGTGTATTAATTCTTGATGAAAGATCTGGCTGATATGTTGGAATTGTTTAATACAGAGACCAACAGCAATTACTAACTCACATTTCAAGTGGCTGTACAGTTGTCAGCACCAAAGTTCAGAGACAGGTGGCCAAGAGGCAATTGGAAGTTTATCATTTAGAGTTTCATTGGGTTAGCTTTCTGCCACCTTCCTGACTCTTGCTGGTTTTTAAACTTTAACAGGAATAAATTATGTGAAATTAAAATACTATATTAGCATGTTCATTTACATTGTAGTTCTTGGCTTTCTTGCTCCATGTTCTTTTCCTTTTCTGGGAAAAAAACCCAAAAATTCATGTAAGCTTTGTTTAGTTAGCTGACAGAGATATAGTGCTGTAATTTCAGTGCTGAGTTTTGTCAATTAGCATATTCAAGATTGCTTAAGCATAACTGATGCTAGCATATCAGAATGATTGTGTACCACACTGAAAACAGATGAGTTGCAGTTATTTTTGAATGACCAAGGCCAGGTTAGGCAGAAGTAAGACAAAGGTCAGAAAATACAATATCATATGAAAATTATTGACTGTCTTAGCAACTCTAMAATTAAATTTGTTTTGGAATATTTGCTCTTTATTCCCTTCATGAAGTTCAATGTAAGCACCATATTTGGTAAAACGGTAGGAGAAAATGAACTCTGTGTTTTAGCTGCTTGATAAAAGACCATGAACTTCAGTTTGGGCAGTAGTGGTCAATGCTATCTGGCAGGGGAGCAAAAGCAATGAGATGCAACAGGTGGTTTAACACTTACTGTGTAATGATGAGAGGTCAACAGATTTTAAATGGAATTGTTTATACTGAGAGATGTGCTTCCTTGTAAACTTGAGTTATTTCATAGGCCAAAATTCATGTCTACCAAAATGTGCCAGATGGGCTTTTAAAGAAATGAAATATATGTTACATGTTAACAGGGAAAGATTAGCTYACCCTCATGAACAGCATGGTTAGTATTGATATAATTTTAATGTATCAGTTTTCCTCTCCACTGTTACAAACTTTCATGGGGCCCATTTGGAAAATTTACTTCTTTTTATTTGGTCTTGTAGTCTTTTGCCRTGTTTTGAAATTGAAAGATGTTATTAATAACATCTTCTTTTAAAATTCAGGTCTCTTTATTAAACTCCAAGCCCTGAGTGCTAGTCATCTGAAGGCACTATCAGACTAAAAGCCTTAGACTTGGAGTCTGGAAAACACTGTGTTTGTGACCTCTGAAAATAACTCGGAAACTTTCTGATTTTAAAGATGACTCTTTAAAAAAAAATACAAACTCTGAAAGCTGGGCTTGTACCGTTTTAGCTTTCTGCTTTGCAAACCATTGCTGCTTGCTTTTTGGTAAAGTCATCTTTGAACCCCTGCATGTGAGCATTGTATATGTTTTTCCTTTTCCTTCATGTGCTATGTGCTTTTTGGAGTCAGGTTTACTTTTTAGTGATAACCAAGAAGCCAGCAAATATCTGTTACCTGTATGTACCAAACTCCATCATGAGGGAATTAGAAAACCCTGCCATATTTACTGCTTCAGTATCTCATCTTTCTCCTGATGTTAGTCTGTGTCTGACTTGACTCTGTGCAGGTCAGCTGGGGCCAGTACAAAGGTAACCCAAAAAGATGGGGTGGAGGTGAAATAAGTTGTCTGTCAGGTTATGGCTTGTGGCGATAGCAAACTGTGAGGTAATGTGGCTATGATTAATCTGACTTCATCTGTTTGGGGGCAGGTGTGTGTATTTAACTGATGATATTTCATTCAGCATGGTTTTTCAAATGTCCTCTCTGAGAAAGGGTGGTAGAAAGGAGTGCTGAAACACTGAAAGGAGGGAATGCAGCTCTGTTGCGACAGGTGCTTAGAAACTGAGGGATCTGGCATTATCTTTATTTTTTTCAGTTGTTATGCTTAACAAATGTYCAAATATTGCTAAATCTTGCTAGTGTGTGTGTGTATGTATATATATATAAAATAAGTGGTAACTTTAAGGAGATGCCAGCTACCTTAATGGCACTAAGGCCAGCAGAGTGTTTTGCGTAACTCTGAGGTGTGTGAAAATGTGCTGCAGCAGTACACCCATTAAACTCTTYCACCAGGACTTTCAGTGCTCATCGCTTGGCCAAATGACTGCCAGATGGGTGTGATTTTGTGTCTTATTTGCCAGGCGATAGTGCCTTACAGAGGGGACTGTGTGTGAGATGGCAACAGGTAGGGGGAACTCTTTGTAGAGATAAAATATAAATACTTGAAAGTTCAAGGGATCACTTTTCCTAAGTGTAGGCTGATGTGTTATTTTCCCAAACTGTAACTTCACTTTCTCTAGTWAAATGGAATTAGCCATCAGTGTTTCTGGGGATAAGCTCAAAACATGAAAGTTTTATATGGCTCTTTTTAAATGCTATTTTCTGATGCTTATCTTAAAATAAATGGAAAAAAATTAAAAAGACTATATGGTTCAACAATTTAAGTCTCTTAAAAATGCATTCTCCCACTTCTGTCAAAGTTTGTGTGTAAACAGTCCCAGTATGTAGTAAAAAGCCTGAAAGATAAATATGACAGCTGATACTTCTAGTAGAAGGAAGAAAATGTGCTTTATAATTCTTGCATACGTTTAAAAATTGGTTCAGGGGGATTTTTTACTAATGAATCTTATAAAATAATTTGGCCCTTGGGATAATTTTAGGGGGTTGTAAATACTCAGGGTATTGGAATTTGAAAGACCATTTTTCATGTGTTTGCAGAACTAATTCATTAAATGTTCTTCTGACAGCTAATTTTTCACATTGTAAATGGTGGTCATAATCAATATTTTGCCTTTCACAGGTACTCTGCTGCACTCTTTTGGGGGAAACTCCCCCACACCTCAGTTGGAATAATAGATATGAATTGAGAAAACCATGCTGAGAAATTGTATACCAGTTGCTGGAAAGGAAATTATTTTTTTCTTTTTTTGTCTCTCTAAGAAGAAATACAGTTCTGTTAATTGGCTGGATGATGAAAGAACCTCTTTTGTTTCTTGGGAAAAAAGCTCAATTTTTGAGTATTAGAACAGAGTTTGATTAGATGATGTGTTGTAACTGATTAAAGGTGAGATATTTGCATATTAAAAAAAACCCTTAGCAACATCTGTTTTATTAGGGAGTTTACAAGAAGCCTGTGCCACTCCAGTGTGAGGCTTCCCAACAACAAAGCAGAAATCATCTGAATTTTTTCTGTGTTTCTTGTTCTTGTTTTTTTTCAAACTGCATATATAGAAATAGGTGCTGTCACTTCTGAGAGCTGTTGAATGTATTGAACGTGTTGCAGTCCTGCTGCATCTTTTTTCTTCTGGTGAAATATTAGTTTTACAGGAGTTCATTGTCAGGCAGCATAAGGAGTTGCATGGCATTTGATCTCATGGTGGTCCTGGACTGATTTGCATATCTTCCTCCCCATTCTCAGTTAACTTTAGATGAAGTCTGGAGACATTAAGGACTTGAATGTTCTGTCTGAATGTTAGCAGCAGTATTTATCAGTATGTATCTAGAGGTCATCCTCAAATGGGAAATGAGGTAAATGACTGCTTCTAATATGGAAATTGGGCTGTGAGTTGGAGCTGCAATGATGCTTGACAACCAGGGCAGAGGATGGCACTGTTCTGCAACATGGTCCATTTGGGCAGTGCTGCTTGAGGACCACCAGGTCACAGTGTGCTGAGGTAGCTCTCAGGGATGGAGTTAGCCCCGGGTAACTTCCTTGGTAACACCACTCCTGGTGTCATCACAAAGTTGGTTTAGTTTGGTTTTTACCATTGTCAGGCAAGGATGGCTGTGGTATTTTGGCTTGGATTGGTGAAAAGCACTTCTGAACAGGGTTGGATTAGAGGGGGCTTAAAAGCCTGAGGCTGTGAATTTAGTCATTTGGAACAGATTTCCTCTGCTGGTAGGTGAGGTATTTTTAAAGTTGCTTCCAGAAATTGCTTTTGACTGCCTGTGTTGCTGTGCCTRAGTCTTTTCTGGATCAGGTGTGTGTTACTAGGGAGACAATGAATGCCTGAGTTCTGACTGCAAGAGCTTAAACCAACCGAAATACCAAGATTTGTGTACTGCATAATTAAATAACTTTCTAAAATTCGTGCAGATCAGATAGAAGCAAGCAATCCAAACAAGGATTGCACAATAGAAAATGAACTTGTACATCCTTAACTATATGGCATCTTTCCCTCTGGCAGAGACAGCACAGTTTCAATATTAATTGCCTAATGCTTGCAGTATGACAAGTAGTTTAGGTAATTATCTCAGGAACTGGCTTTGTTTTTGCTGCACSTAGTACAAAGTAGGTCCTATTTTTATTTAATTTGCTATGCACTGTGCTAATAGGAGTATTTAACAGTGTTTAATTTCTTACTATGTGTGCTTTAAAATCGCAATCACGGGAATTCTCATGTCCTTTGAGGAACATTTTGATACTCTTATTCCAGAAATCTAAGTACCGTTTCACAAGAAAAATTGAACACTTTTATGCTACAATATGTATTTCATGTAGCTATTGTGCCTGAGCATGGTGTTCACATTACTTAATTTCTCTGTGACTCTTCAGACATAACCCTTCTACGCTTCACTGTCTAAATCATCTGGAGGGTGGTGGGGTTTTTTGTGGAAATTTGTATGGTATGGGATGTCAAAGCATTAATTTACCACCTGACTGGCTGAAGACAGACTGCATTTTGACAGTCAGGCGGCATAACTTGTTACATGAGATTTTGTAGCTCACCAGAAGAGAGAATTGTGATGTGCTGTATTTATTCATACACACATCCTTCTCCTGGTGTTTGCCAGTGTGACTATATAATGCATTTCTTGTATTTCATTGACACACTGAGGGGTAGTTGGGCATGTCATTGTGGATGGGTGGATTTGAGTCATGGCCAAGCTTCTCCTGGAGAGGGACCTGCGAGCTAAGCTTCTCAAAGTTGAAAGCAAATCTTTCCCCTCATTTCAGCTGATACCTGAAAGAAATCGTATAAACGAGCTCTTCAGCCCTGTTTTGTGGATTCTTAGAAATAGAATACATGAAGGAAATCCCTCATTGTGCCAAAAGCCCCATAAAAAGATGCTTCTCAAATAACATGTCATCTTGCTCTTTCTATTCTATGCTTTAATGGTCAAGGTGAAGGTAGAAATGCTGAATGAAATGGCCATTTAATGTATTTTGCTCTCATACCCGTGGGAACAAGGGTTTATACAATAAAATAAACTTTGTCAAATAAGAGATTCATTGGTTTTGCTAGTTCATTTGAGATTGGAAATAACAGTATATATTTTTAAATGGGGAACCAGTTGTGTTAATTTGGTGCTTGAAGAAGTGATTTGAAACTTTAAGACATAATATAAAACATTTTTCTCATGAGCCTTCAGCACAAGTGCCTTTTAAATACATACATACCCTGTGTTCRGGCTGTAAATGGTTATGGCATGGAAGGGAAGAGAGGTAATAATTAGACATAGGAAAATGATGCATGAAATGGAAGAGGAACTTCTGTGCCGCTCCTGGTAGCTGAAAGCATCAGTTTTGCTATGGGTTTTGTTTAGGATGGCTGTGCCATTCTCTGGATATGTAAGAGGACTCCTCTTAGACCACTTCTTATTTCTAGCATCTCTTCACAACAGATAGGCTTATAAAGGTAAGCTAATCTGCTAGGAATCACTAGATGAGGGAACACTTTCTTTTCAGACTATTCTCAGAATCTCCCATGTACCCTTCCACTTCTGAAATTATTATTTCTAAATCTTTATGATGTCTGTTTCTCTTTTTTGGTCTTCTGTTCYGGCGTACAGAAAGAACACCATAGTTGTGCTCTTAGGATCCTCAGAATGGATACTCTTCAAAATCTCACATGGATTTGCTTTCTGTTTTCTTTTCAGAAGGCAAAATGCTTCTGCCTAATGGCACAGCCTTGCACAGCCCTCTCTGGATGCGTTTCCTGTTCTAATGAGTAAAGCTTTGATTCTGGGGATAGAAGGATATTTAGTTTTTTCTTTATTCTGTGGCACGTATATATATATGTACACTTTATTATGACACACACACACATCTATCTGTYTATCTCAGAAGTAAAATAAAAAGTAACATAAATTAGGTATCTTTCCATAAAGTATGTTTCTACCTACCTGGAGATGAATTATGCTAGTACAGGTTTCATTAATGCAGTGATTGTTTAAAAGGCTAGGTCTTTCTTGGTTTATAAGCAGCTATCATAGAATCATAGAGTGGTTTGAGTTGGAAGGGACCTTAAAGATCATATAGTTCCAACCGCCCTGTGCTTGACTTTAAGTGCAAAACTCAAGATAATGATGCAGTCTTTGTGTAACAGTGCATGGTCCTTCTTAGTAGTACTAAAGTTGTATTGAGATTTTAATTGCTTGGAGAAGACTTACACAAGTTGGAATAGACACTGTTTTTTCCTGGTGCTAGGAGTAGGGGAAAAAAAGATGGTCAGCTTTCTCCTCCTGCAACACTTATTTCAGGTTTGAGAGCAACCAGATTGGTTTGATCTAAGAGAAAGTGCAAATACTGTCAAAACATCTTTTTCTTCTGGGATGGGCTATTCCTATGAATTTGCACTTTGAATATAGTTTTGTGTGGCTTAGAGCTGAAGTGTATGGTCACAGTAAATGTGACACATCAAGACAGAGAGAGTTTTATTCATAGTTGCATCCTGAAATAGTAGTGATTTGGCACTGGAGTGAGGTACTCATTTGACAAAAAGCTTTACTGCAGAAGTCATATTTCCAGAATTGTTTTGGCCTTGTTCTGTTTAGCATGTTACAGAATGTATGTTTCATTAGTAATGAAGAATTATAATACAGTAAATGTGGAGAAAATTAATTAGGAATGGTTGCTTTTCTAATTAGTTATGATAGAAATCAGATGACTGGACTGTAAAAGTAAGAAGTCTAGATTTTCTTTTTGTCTGTTCATATCTTGATCAACATTTTATATTAATTAAATTGTATCTAATGTTGGTCTTGCCTTTTTGATGTATACTAGTGCTGTCTAATGAAGAAGTATCTGTTAGTAAATGCAGTAAGCTTAAGCTAGGAAAACCCATTGATGTGGTACAACTTATAATTAATGATTGAAAAATGCAAATCAGACTTTATCAACCAAAACTGTCCTAAGTTTATTGCTACAAAGTGTTGACAGAAGAAAATCAAGTGGGTTATTAAGTGTAMTTACATATGAGTTTACTCATAGTCTGTCTAGTATAAAGAAAGATTGGAGTTGTTGAAAATACATTTCTATCATGTGAACATTCGAAACTGAGTATGTTTAAGATGCTAAAAGAATAATGGTGTGAAAAGCCCACTAAACGTCATGTAGATGAGTGCTAGGATGAAGTTAATCTGGGTTGCTCAGGACTTTTTCCAGGTAAGTATTGACTGTTTCCAGGAGTGGAGATTCTACAGACTCTCTAGGCAGCTTGTAGCTCTGTGTTCCGTGTTCCTGTCCAGTGCAGGAAACAAGTTGCTCTGTATTTATTTTGGCATTTTGTTTCTGTATGAGTAATGAAGACTTCTGGATTCTTGGGGTCTATAAGAACTGACTAGCACTGGACCTCTTGTGGTATCACCTGTTGGGATGCCGGTTTCGAAGACCTTTGGATCCATGGTAGTTACGAAAGTAGCAGGGACTGAACTTCAGAGTTCATTGGTTTGCTCAGTGCTAGGAATAAAAGTCGCAGCAGGTGCTTTTATGTACAAAACAAGGACAGATGGAAAGACATGATGGAGAACTGAAATAAGTAATTGACTTCCGATTACCTGTGGAATGACTTGTCAAGGTTAAGATACTTGTGCTCTAGCACTCTTTCCACTTTACCTGAACCACTCATTTTATTCCTTGTGACCTCATATTCTCCTTACTTTCGGTAAGGCAAGATGGATGTGATATTTATTATGAAAATATTTATTACTTCTTATGATATATGAAAACGAAGGCTGTATGTTTTATTTTATTTATAGTTACCCATTTTTACTAGTCCTCTTTCCCCTTTTACTTTGATACTTAACATCTGACTATATCTAGAAACTTTCCTGGATGCTTGTCTCTCTTCTGATGAAAAGAGATGGAGCAGCCAGTTGAAGTAAGACTACTTATGCCAAGAAGCATATGCCTAATTATTCACTAAATGTTTCCTCAACTTTGATCTAGCATATATATTTGGAAAGAGTCAATGTCCTAATACCATGCTACTCCTCGGATGATTGCTCCCAGCATTTGGTAATTGAGTAGTTGCAGGAACGCGGGAATGCCTACTACTTAAAGTAATAAAAAGAAAAAAGAAAATCTATTTGTCTTGATTTAGTAGTAGTATGCTTCTCTTTACAAACCAAAGGGACCCTTGAGCAATATTAAGTTGCTAAGTTTGTGTTCTGGGTTGGTGGCCAGAGCATACTTGTACACTGCTGGAGACTTATGAATGTGTAAAACCATGGCACTCTAGCTGTGGACTCCCAGTAATTGGCTTCCTTGTTGTGTCCCAGCAAAGTGCTCTGTTGAGACCAATTTCAGTAGGCTGTGCTTCTTTCTTTGGGTTGCACTTCGTTGTGGAATGACTAGACTGGTGGATGTTCCTGCCCAGCAGGGGTTGTCTGTTGGTTAGAAAGGAAGGACTTGCAAGAAGTTGTAGAATCATTCCACTATTTGATGTGCATCCAGTTCTTTGATTTTTCTAATGCTCGGGTTGAAGATTGCCCCATCAGAATGCCGTTCTTAACCTTAGCCTAATGCTAAAAGTCTTGTCTGATTCTTCGTGTTTGTTGTTATTTTTGTGTGTCGACTGGGCCCTTGCCCTTTGTACCCTTTGCAACAGAGGAGAATAGTATAGACTGTGTAGGTTCCAGACCTATGTGTGACTGTGTCAGTGGTAACAGCCAAGAGATACTCCAAGAGAAAGGAAGTTGTTAAACTGAAGAACAATATTTAATTTGGCAATTTAATATTAGTAGTTCTAGGGAGCTATTAGCCAATATTGTGGAGAAAAAATTGTGRTCCGGGAAACATGTGGGGCTCTGAAACTTCGAAACTTGAGTAATGAGAGAGCAGCTCTCCTGTGTGACCAGATGTGGGTRTCCAAGCCTGGATTCACATCTTRATTATGAAATGAAAGAACCTGTCTATAACTCAGATGGTTTCATCATACCTTTACCTCATTTCTAGAAATTGTCTTTTACAGGTGACTGTGGCAAAGCTCTAAAGTGTTCTCCTTACCTCAATATTGCAGAAGTTCCCGTAGTCCACATTCTATAGATTTGTGGGTACATGTTAAACTTGTAATACTGGGGATTACATTCCCACCTATTTGTATGTCTTTGGAAGCCAGAGGTGTAGACAGTAAATTTAAAGAAGTTTTGCTTGTAATTAAATCTTTAACTGTTAATTGATTGTGTAGTAGGCAAAATTATCTGTTTGATATAGTTTTTCATAAAAACAGAATGTCTGATATTTAAAATAGTCCCGAGTTTTTTTAATTTCCTTACCCCCGCTTCATAAAAGATTCTCTGTCATTTTCCAAATGTGGCAGTTCTCAAGTTCTCAGTTCTTCCCTTTTTTCAGTGAGTTTCTTACTGTCAAGACTTCTTGCAGTCCTTCGTGTTAGTGTTGGATTCACAACTGAGAAAGAAATGCGCAATTTAGTTTTGTTTTTCCTTAAGAAAATGTTTGTTAGTTCTAGAGTGTTCTAGTGAGTTTTTCAATTAAGCTGCACCTTAAAATAAAGCTGTTGTGTTGGATTTTCCATTTTGGCAAAATTTCTTTCAGGGAAGTATTCAGAAATCTTTGGGTTCCTGAAGTGCAAATAAAAGCAATTGCAAATCGAAATGTTAGGTCTCTTGTGAAGGGCTGCCCTATGATATCCTTGTTACAGAATTCCCCTATCTCTTGTGGAAACTTATCTTCGTACACTTGCATTTCAGAATTTTTTGGCTTGTTTTTGTTATGGATGAGCTGTATGCTTGGTCTGCACATTAATTATTTGTGGGCTAAATGCTCAAACATTTATATCTGTGCTGGGGTTGGGGGCTATGCTGACCTAGTGGTTCACTGACRATTTTGAGAAGTAGCCAATACAAACAGCTAAAGCCATATGGTGTTAAAGGTCTTCAAGACCCAAAACACAGAAACTTCACCCCTTTTCTTTAGTATCTCCAAACCCAGTTTGTCTCTATACCTTAGAATAGCTCATTGTAGCTCTTTCTCTAAATGAGTTCTGTCATTTCTAAGCATTTTGTCATTCTTTTTGGTGGAAGGCACGTCTTGCTGCTGTTTCCTCTGCAGTCTATGTGTGYATTTTTTCTCCAGGTGTGTGTTCTTCCTTACTAGTTGTTAGAAGGGATAAAACAATGCAGTGGCATAGGCGGGAGTAGAGACTGTTCTGTAAGGCCTCCTCAGAGGGATTCAGAAATGCACGCGGGAGAAGGAAATCTACAGTAGTACAACAGGATGTCACAGGGTCGTGACTGTGAGCAAAATAAGGTCACACTTACGTTACTCCTGAGTGAAGAAGAGCATAATTTCTGAGAATTGGGGGCAAAACCATAAGTGTTACTGGAGCTAAAATCATCCGTAGTATGATAGCATGGACAGAATATGAAGTTGAAGGCTTCAAACCAGTTTTCTTCATTAACTTGCCCACTTTTCGGGTTATCACAATCCAGATCTGTTGGCTTATTTCAATTACCTGTGTTTTTGTAGTTTGATCACTAGAATTCTTATGTGTGTACTGATTAAAGTATTTTGATATAAAAGATGTTAGAAGGACCACAGTAGTCACCTTTTAACGTGTATTTAAATCTCCATTCTGTGAGAGATCCTTTTTAAAAGAAGAGTGAAATACAGGCACTTAATATCTAGGCATGGGTTTATTTTTGGTCAAACAGTTATATTTATTCATCTCTTTGACTTGTTTGCTTTTTTCTCGTGGACAGGAARGGAGTTGGGAATGCACAATGTCTCAAGGAACGTGATGATTTCAGTGACTCATCTGTTTACTCTAAAACATACTAAATAGGTTCCATGCTAAGTGATGGGGTATGACTTCAGTGAAATACTGGTTATTTGAAAATCAGGGTCTGAATATACAAAAACAATCTGTGTCCTGCATGTTCTTCTTCTGGAGTGAACCAGAGGGAACATCTTCCAGTGCAATTATTAGGAGCACTCACACACCGTATCCTATAGCTCTGTCTTGCTACATAATCTTCTAAGGGTCAGGTGAGAAAAATGAATATGGCAGTCTCTATTTACTCATTTCTGTCCAACCACAACAATTTTGCTCATGAATTTGAACTGCAACCATAAGGAGTGCCAGGTCTGATTGATGTGATGGACACACCCAGGRTGTGTGCTGGGGGAGTATCTGGGGTTTATAACTCCTACTCATGATGTTTCATTAGTTTATCTTAGAAGAGTTATCTCCTAGCTCATCTGTTTGTACCCTTAGCTGCCTTGATGACAGGACTGAAAAGGAAACTGTAGTTATCGTCTACAAATGGAAAGACTGGAATTTATTACCAGGATAACATAGCCCAAAACAAAAAAGCAAACCCAAACTTCAGAATATTAACTACAGTGCCATTTAGCTGAGTCTTGTTTATACAGGGCTGGGTGTAGCTGCCAGCTAGGAGGGAAGAGGGAGAGGTGCAGCTGTGCATACATGGACTGGTGCAAATAGCTGCCCTGGTGATCCTGGTGCTACTGTGTTAGCCACACCAGGGAACCAGTACTTGTCTCTGAACATACACCTGGGATCAATAGCRGCATGACATCACTGGAAATGGGCTCTTTATTGATAAATTTAAGCTTATTTGAGAAGCATACAAAAATTACTTTCACACAACAAAGAGCAGTGGTTATTTGGCCTGGTCTAACTAGTGGATTTCTAAGATCGGCCAGGAGAGATTTGGAGGCAAAAGGATGTTCCTTTATTTGCTGGTTAACAGTTATAAAAGAACTCTGTTTTTTTGGCAAAACAAGTTAGACGGTTTTAGCCTCTCATGAAAGACCTACCATAAGGTGTTTCTTAGACAGGGTGGGGTGATATCTTCCTCGGACTGCACTGTTAATTTTTTGTTTTCTATTTGTTTACTTACTAATTTTTTTTTTCCAAAACCTTATGCTTATAAAGGGAAAACAAAACAATATGTCTGAGATGTGGGTTTTTTGAATTAGGATTGGGACAGGATTTCCCACCAATGCTTTAAATGAAGTAGCTGAAATCAGTGTATTACGTTTCTCATTTGAAAAAACTTGAAAGCAGATTATATTGAAAATACACCTTCAAGTCAAAAAAGACTTTGCATTCTTGCTCTAGGTTTCATAAAACAGCATAAAAAATGGAAAAGGTAGGTTTTGTGTTCAAAGTATCTTCTTACAGATAATGTTTTCCAGTAGAGTCACAGTTTTGAATTCTACTACAGAACATTCAGATTTTGATAGACAACTTGTGCAACCTCTGGCTGCTTACAGAATTGGGACATCCTGGGAATATTTTTTACCTGTTACACAGACCCTATTAGTACTGAGGGAATGGGTGATTATGTATTCCATCGTGTTGGTAATGCAGGAGCAACATTGCAGTGCAGTTGCAGATAAATACTTTTATTCCTTGCACACTTGTTGATGCATTGCTCTTTACCTGAAATAGTTAATTTTGTGAATGTCCTGCAAATAAACTTCTGGCTACACGTCTGATACCACTTCTTGTCACATGTGACTAAATACCATTGTGTTAGTACAATGTAAGCAAAGTTGGAGAAAAGAGGAAGAACTTGTGTTGCTAAATTATCTGATTGATTTCTAGCTATAAAAAAGCAGCCTTTTTTGTCAGGTAGTACTTCCTGAGTAGAGTATCTGGAAGTCATTATAAATTCCTAATATTCTATAATATAATAATTATTTAGGGCTGACCAAAAGCAAAGATGCTTTCATTTGGACAAACAGGGAAAAAACATCAGTCTGGTTTAGAAATATGTTCCGATTTCGTAGTTTAGCAGAAATTTTAATTTTACCTTTACAGTCAGCAGCAAAGCTTAACTGGAATTACAAGCTGGGAATAACTAGTACAATGTATTAGGAATGAGTGAGTGTCTTAAAGGTGTGCTCCAGACAACATCTGTGACCCGGTTTGCGAAATAAAACTTGATGAGAGTTTTCTCAGGTTGGGTGTATATTGTTGCTTATTGTCTGATTTGCAGGTATTTTTTGTGAGGGGATTGGGATATGTGTTACACAGTACATACATGTTCAGTCTCCAATATGATAATTTTCTGGTCACCTTTAATATTTGCTTATAATGAATGAGTCAACTTGTGCAAGACTAGTGGATGAACAGATGGAATCCTGCAAGGATGTGTTCCATTCGGATATTTTTTTTCTTTTTCCCCAACTGACTTGTTTTATGATTATGAACACGTTACTGAAAGTACTTTTTTTTTTCCCCCTAAGAGTTACCTGCTATGAGGATAAAGTTAGTTCCCGATTGTAACAGCATGAGGGCAATTAATCTGTGAGCAATCCAGTTAACTTCAGCAAGAGTATTCCTGTAAGTAAAATTACTTGAGCATTTTGGGGTGCTGCTCTTTTTTTTAAATTTGGGTTGTATTATGTTTTAAAGTAGTAGTTTGTCAAGGTTAATGTAGCATYGTTACCTAAAGTTTCAGCAATGAAAAAATTACCTTAATACGTTCTGTTTCAGGAAGCCAGYTTGAGACCTGTTAGCAGCTTGTGTTCTGTTCTGGTTTTGAGACATTATTGAGACTGTGAAGAAAAACTGGCAAGCCTCTTGTGGCACTGGCTTCCATTGTTGCAAAGCAGGGAGGTTATGAGGTTATCTGTACCTGAAGCTCTTATTTCATTTTAATCTTGCATGAGCTGAGTGACCAGTTCTTCCAGCCACAAAAGCCAAAACCCTACAAGAACCTTTAATTTATGTCAGACATGAACACACTGCAATTCTTGTTGTTGTTTGCCTCTTTCAGAAGTTCAGTACAAAGCTTCTTTTTCATAGTGCAAATCTCTTTCTCATAAGACACGGAAACATCACCTTTTATAAAGGTCTTTATAAAGTAATTATTGTTTCTTGGGGTGTACCTTTTATGAGCACTTTCTTAAAAGCAGGAGAACTTACCTATGATTTTGTTGTCTTTAGTCTTATGTAACAAGTAGCTGTCTTTGTGTACTGTTTCTCAGCTAGCTCCAAGTGAACCTGCTTTTTTCAAGCTTGTTCTCTTTTCTCTGAGCTCTGAGTACCTCTTAGGGGGACAGCAGGTAGCAGGTTATGAGTTGGACGGAAAGAAAGGTCAGACACTTGTTTCAAAGAAAGGTGTTTATGGAAACATTGCAGTGTACAAAAATACTTGGTCTTTAAATTCCAGCAGTCTGCTTGAGRCCAGATAACATTTTCTTCCTTGAGCTTGGTTTGCAGAATTGTTTCTTTGCACTTCTTGTCTCTTTCTTATGTTATGTTTAGGATATTCCTGCTTGGCTTACAATGCATTATTCTCATCAGAGGCTTGGTGGGTAGTGGCCAGATCTGCATGAGGTAGGTGGAACGCTCCAGAGGCGTGGATATYGGACTTATACAACCAGAAGTAATTTTGGTAAACACACCCTTTGCCTTCCTGCAGATGTCTAAAACCAGGGAGGGTGATGTRCCTAGTTAACATGGAATTCTAGTTRTGTTGACTAATTCAAGTAAAGTTGGTCGTAAGTTTGCTTTTTAACTACCACTGTTTACCAGAGTTCCCAATTATCTCTGCTTGATTAGAAAGAATACTTTTGTTTCTTTCTTTGTTTGACTCCTGTGGACATTAATGTATTTATACGTTTTATGTTCATTTCCATAGGCTCTCGAGATCTGACATCAAGCTATGGTTACTTGCTTGGACTGCAAAGTCCACCAAATCTAGTGTTCACTGCTATGATTTAGCATTTTGGTTTAGTTCTATGATTTTTCTGCTGAGCTTGTGGGAGGAAAGACCAATATCATCAGCTCCTCTAATGCCTTTTTGTTCGGARTTTGAGGTTAAGAATATTATCTGTTTTATCTGCATGGCAGAAGGATGCATTTTGAATTAATATGATTTCTACATTTCTGATTAAAGATTTGAATGACACAATCAGCCTGATACCAAAATAATTGTGTTACTTAGGCTAAATATCAGCAGAGAGTTTTCTCCCTACTTTGACAGTAATGCCTGTATTAATGCACGTATTTGAGTAAAACTCATTTGATTGCATGAGAATTCAAATGATTATTTCCCTTCTTTCACCTTCGCAAAAGGAAACTATAAATGAACTGCAGCAGTGTCCTAAAATGCCCTTCAGAAATYGGTCACTTTCTGAATGTTTTATTCTGTAGGTAAAGAGGAAGATGAATTGTGTTTTATTTACATTTGAGGAAATCTGATAAAACTAGATATGAGCATGGACTCAACGTAATGAGAAGTTGGTTATACGAAGAAAACCTGTGGGGGAAAAAAGCTCCATTATTTATAAATAATTTCTTTGGATATGAAAAATAAAATAATGTAGGAAGAAACTTGGCATTTTCAGTGGTGAACTGATAGTTGACCAACCTGTAGTTTGAAAGGTGGTGATGAGAATAGCTTGCTTGGTGTAAATGGATTTGTGCAGCTATGGCCATGGGCACAAGTGAGAGCTGTGAATGAAATGTCCACAGAATCTGAACTGGAAATAATCCTCTACTTCTGGACTGACTTGTCATCATCTTGTGTATRAATATTTTTATATGTGGGTTTACAAATGTAAACAAAAGGTATCTGAAAGAAACATCATTGTTCCAGAACAGCAACATTGGATAGTGTTCTTCCTGCAAGTTGTACTGAGTACTTCACTTGCAGCAAGAACTGAGACTGCAGCTGTGCTGCAACCTTTGTCTCAGCATGAAGGGCAAGTATTCTTGCCAGCAGCAAGCAACCAGAAGACCGTACATGGATCTCCTTGGCAATGTTTACATTTGAATTACAAAGCTCATCTGGTATCTTCTTGTGCTTGGTACAGGCCCTTAATACTGACTCCCTGCATTTCTTGCCCTGAAGCCAGAATAAAGCACATACTGTTTCATCAGCAAGCACTGGATATGAAACATTCGGAAAAAGGTTAGAAGTATAAGGAACAAAATAGGAAAAACATAAAGACTTGGGGATCAGTTTGTTTTGTATGTGCTATAGCCTTTGCACCTAAAAGAAACCTATTTTTTTCTTGATTACTTGATKTTTTTATATCTCTAATGTCCTGTTTCTTAGATGACTTCTTTAAAGTAGTTCTCATGTTAATGTGCCCCAAAGTGTCCCTTCTGTCTGAATGATGTACAATCTCTGCCTGTTTCCTGGAGTCTAGTCCCCTGTCCTGGCCAGTTCTGCTGGAATAAGATGCTGTGAATACTTAACATTGGAGTAAGTTAATGCAGGAGGGGGAAAGCTTTTTTTTCTTATACTTGTTAACTTGCATTAGAACTTGTTCTCTGGGATGTTCTTCTCTGTGTAAGCTACACTTTCAAGTTTTGCCCTGTGACTGTAACTATTTAGGAAATACAGTATTTTCCTCATATAGGCAGTGTTTGTGGTGTCGTGGTATGTCTTTTGAAGCACCAGTAATTCAGTTAAGGTGCCATATTCTCCTTTGGTGCACATGACAGTCAGGTTTCTTTAAATACATGTTACTTCTCAAGTATAAATAATGGTTCTTGCTGATGTGAGCCCTTTATTTTGTGTCCATAGAGAATGTTTCAAATACTTGTTAAACTCACTCCTTTGAAATATGAAAACATTGCTTTTTTTCCTGGTTTTTGTTTGTTAGTTTTGTTTTCTGCATACCTGATTTTGTTTCTTCATCTATAGTTTTCTTTTGGAGCACAGATAAGTATAGAATTGTGCAGATGTCTGTATGTATACGTCTTTTGATCCATGGAACATATTTCAGATTTSTGTATCTCTGATACATCTGCTGCCAAGGTGGCCTTCTGTATCTGTATTGCTGTTGTAGCTGTGCTCTCAATTCTTTATTTTACAAGGCTTAAAATGTACAGATTAATTTAGTTCCCTTTGTAAAACCAAGTCACTCTTTAAAAGATGTAACTTGCTGTCACTAACTTCGGAAGTAATGATTTCTTCTAGATATTAGGAGGTTGACATGATGTGACTTGCATGGAAACTTTCTTTTAAGAGCTGTGTATCTTCATGTGGGAGCCTGCAAGTCGTTTGCCTGTTTCATCTGTCCTCCACTGGTGGAACTGGTGCTAGCATACTGTTCAGGAGCAGGTTGCAATTCATTGACATAATGTGTATTCTTCCACCTTCCTTCTCCCCCTATACAGTATCAAGTCACTGTGTACCATCACTAATTTATGACCTCTTCAGGGYATAGTAGTCATTTGATAAGATCTGCTTTAGTCTATGGGGAAATTACTGGTATTTCAATCAGTAAGAATGATATCCAGTGAGCAGTATACTAGTTGTCTTGTCTAGGTCACAGACAATTAAAAATCCTTAATAAGCTTTTGATTTCCCATGTTTCAAAAACATGAATTTATTCCCTAGAGCAAAACATATTAGGTATTTGCAATTAGTGTGCTGTGTATGTGTGACAACTATACTTATAGCCCAATTTGAAAGTTCCTAAACATGTTGCTTGTATCATTATTTGATAGCTTTCTATATATGTTAGTTTTCTTTTAGAAGTAATATTAATCTTAGAAGTTACTTAGAAGTTTCCTTTGACCTATATTTTAATATAGTTATTACAAAAATGTACAAAATGTTTTATTAATATTTGGGTGGTTTTAGGAGCTAAAATACAGTTTAGTGTCTTAGTTCATATATTACAGGTCCTGGATCTACTGATTAAAAGAAAAAGTACATGGGGGAGGATCAGTTGCACTGTCTCAAATCTGAGAAGTGCTTACTTACCCTTTATAACCAGTACMACCACCCCTTTCCTGAACCTTGAACTACCAGTGCCTGTATTAATTGACTGACATGGATCATAATCTTCTTGTTCTGTGTGAGATGCATTTTTATTAGGCTCTGATTTGATGGTTGGATGTGCTGGATTAGGCCCTGCAGGTGTGATGGAAGAGGATCTTGTTTGAAAAACAGATTCAAGTTTAATGGTTTAGGCGGCATTGGGCATAAGACAGTAAAGATGCTCACGAGGAAGAGAAGCTGTAGAAAAAGATGTACAGAAATGTAGATGTTTAATATTGTAGTTCCCTGGCCGATTTTAATCCAGTTTGAATTTATTCAGTTACTGCTGAAAACTGAGGTCTTGTACTTCTCTGCAGTTTCCCATGTAGCCCCTTGCTGGTCTGGGAATTCTGAGAGGGATTCAGCAGACCTGACTGGGAATTGCTTTTTGTGTCAAAGCTAACCTGCCAGAGAAGATGTGTCAGGTTCCAGTTGAGCTGGCTCTCGTGGTCTGGTTCATCACRTCATCAGCTGGCAATTGATGACAGAACATGAAAGGGCTGAGAGAGTGGGAAAAGCCAAGACTCCAGCCCTCTGCAGTTCCTGCTTCTTCGGGGAGCAGTGTGGTACTGGGCTGTGGGTTGGCAGCCTTGGGGAGGCCCTGAGGGGGTCATGGCTACCCACTGAGTGACTCTAACCTTCTGTTTGCCTACCTCATTTATGTCTCTGGAGGGCCATAATTTTTGTTTGACAAAAGGGTCATAAGGAGGAATGTTTAAAGAGTACGGTAAGGAAGTTACATGTTGAATACGGATTAGTCCTGGCTTGTAAGGTTGAACAATGTCTTTGGTAATCCAAGCAAATCCAGTATGCTAGCATAGCTTCGGTGTTTCTCTGGTTAGCCTGGTAAATTTTATGCAAGTCTGACTTGTGACCTGGTTAATAAGTAGAAGACAGAAAGTGGAAGTTCAGTAAAAAGAAGAGGGTGTTTAATCAAAATTATAGTATGAAGATGTGAGAAACAAGGTCACAATCTTGATAATTTAATTAATTTGTTAAACACTGAACCAGTTAACCGAAACACAGACGATTGGAAACCACTGCGGCGGTCTGCCTAGCACAAAACAAAGCACAGCGCTGGGTGCATAGCCGTGAACAGATGCGGCCAGAGGCACGCCACAGCCTATGGGCGACACATTTTATACCCCAAAACCCTGCCCTTAGACCACCCGTTCCTCCTCCCACCCAAGTCTCTTGGGATTGGCTCRTTGATGTCTTGGGTATCTTGATTGGTTCCTCTCTGTTCGATCGTTGTCTAGGGTCCTCCTGTAAGTCCACCGTCCATCCAATACTGCTCCTTGTCTTATTCCTTTATGTTAATTCCTCATTGAACGCCCGCCCCTTACATTACTTCATTGGGTTCTGGAACGTTCTACATTCAATCCTATGAGGTAAACTCAGCAACTCATTTTAATAATAAAACATTTTAAACGTTGAATCAAACAATTAAGATTAATTATAACCACCAAGTCCACTAATAACTTTGAACAAACCATCCTAATTATAATCAACTCTTTCCCTCCCACCGATTAATTCTTTATTGAATGCGAAAACCACATCCCAAAATTCGTTTATAACAAAGACAACCAGAAATTCTAAAGTATTTCATTCTCAAACCTGAGAGTCGCTGGAAACTGTTTACTCCGTAAGAGTTGTTAAAACTTTCTGTGAATTGAAGGAATGTTTAAATATGACAGAGGTTGAAAGAAGGTTGTATTTTGGGGATTTAGTCCCACAGAGGTATAAGAAGGCAGCTTTGCAGATGTGAGTTCAAGATCAGTATTTTCCAAGTATTTTTAAAATAGAATTATTTGAATGCATTTCATGTTGAGTACTTTGGTTGCTAAAAGGCATTGTCAAATGTTTTTATTAAGGCACCAGCTTCTCTAACCTATGCAGGTTGGTTGATAAACATCCTCTATTACTATAAACATCCTCTTGACCATCTGCCAACTAAGGCCTGAAAGGAAGGAGGAGGAAGGTAGAACCTTTTATTTGAGCTTGTTTAAGGGCAGATATCCCATTATGTATGTATTTTACTGAGAAACAAAGGGTTTATAGAATAAGCCTAACAAAAATACAGCTGTGAAAAAAAATCCCTTTCCAAGTCCTGCAGTGTGGTATTTGTGCTGTGACTATAAGTATGCTTAACAAAATATTAACAAGTGTAGTTAAAGGTAAATTGTTGGAAATCCTTAAGTTGTATTTCTCAGATATAAGGACATATTTATGAACTTCTTGAAGTTGACAAAAAACTCTGAAAAAAGTGAGTAGGCTTTAGCCAGTAATTTCATTAAGTAATGGTCTGGCTTCTTGCTGTTCTCTCATTTCTCCCCTTTCCCTTCCAGATCTATTCACAATTGTTGGCAAATTAGCAAATGTGAACCAGAGTTTGGCTTGATAAAAAGTTAAATGTAAACACAGAACATACATGCTGGTAGACAATTTCTAGGAGGAGAGGTCCTATAATATTTTTCTCAATAGCCAGTTATTTTGTGTTTATTACCATACAGCCAAATTAGTCTTCCATTACATTAAGCATGTTTTTTCATGGTGTGAACTGACTCGGAATAGAGTTTACCTTGATTTGGCTTAGAGGGTAGGGTCCTCCCAAGGGCCTCACAATTGTCCTGGGGGTTTCTGCTCCTTGCCTGCCACGGGGAGGAAGGGTTTCAGGACTTGGGTTGMGTGGTGAAGTCACGAATCTGAAGGGTTTTTTTGTTCTTTTAAGTTAGCTTTGTTTTGAAGAGATAGTTTCTTTCAGTCACATTGACATTCTTTATTTATGTCTGATGTTCATAAATTACAGCTATTTCTTTTTCCTGAAATGGCCCTTTTGTATGTGCTCTAATATTTTTCCTGTAATTACCATGCGCAGTTAGTTAAGACTTGATTTGCAACATGTTGGGATTTATTTTTGTAACTTGTATAACTCAAAATATGACATGCTTGAGTGAGAAGAGTGAGTCTGCGAGCATTCACTATCCTGGCGGCACGCTTTGGTGAAGGTGGTTTTCCTTTGGAGCCCTGTGCAGTGTTGATATTCCTGTCCTCTCCTCAGTGAAACTATGTTTGCAGCCTGCTGCCTGGTGTAGGGATTACAAGGAGCATTCTTCTAGCTAAAAGCAAACACTCCTGTCCGGAGAAGTGTACTAAAGTAATGGGTGGGCTTTCTTTTGAGRTTGGTGATAGGAGAGTTTTTCATGTGTTGAGTCTAGACATGAGGAAAGGCCATTACTTGGGCTTTGTTAAAACCCAAATATTTCAAAAAGCCAGGGAGGTGTGAGGAATACTTAGGCTCAAGGTATGTTTGTGTTGAAAGCAACCTGAGACTATAAATTGTACTATTGCACTGTAAGGAAAGAAGTGAGTGAGCAGCATGATAGGAGTCCCTTCTCCTCTAGAGTAAACTTTGTGTTATTACTGACAGCTGTTCTCGGGTATCTTACCAGCTATTTTAGGTGTGCAGTGTGCAACCAATGTGTCTGAAGAGAATGTTTGTAAAATTCTTAAAAATGTGTTAAAAATGTATGCATCTCAGAGTGCTGTATGAACATGGAGATTGCAATCCTGTGCTGTGTATGGGTTTGCTGTGGTGTCTCCCCTGTGCAGCRGAATTCCATTTCCTTAGTGCTTTGGCCTTACGTGGCTGTGGTGCTTGAAACCCTGGGGATGGGGAAGTCCTTTTAGGTCATCTTAAGCAAGTATGTGGTGCCCTCTGAAATAGCATAAAAATACATGTCTTTGGTTTTGCCAGCATTTCCTTCTCAAGAAGAGACCTGTCTGTTTACCAAGCCAAAACTGGAGCTGCTAATTATTCTGTACCCAGACACTGAAGTGAGATATGGAATGGTGGATCTCTTTATTCTGGATTCCAAATATCTTTTGGTTTTAACATATCAGTAATGCTGTGTTCTCCAAGTATTTGAAACAKAGCTGAAAATTGTTCTTGTATGTAATTGCTAGATTATAATTTCTGGTCTTTCTTAAAAATTAGTTGAGTTTTTTTTGATGTTGTCAATCAAGCAGACAACACAGAAGGCTGGCTTGGCTGAGCAGGGGTCTTCTGTTGGAGCTAAGGCAAAAAAAGAAAGCGTATGCCCAGTAGAAGCAATGCCTGGTGTCACGGGAGGAATAGAGGGTGGCTGCTCGTGACTGTATGGAGAAAATTTGTGTGGTCCAAGCTCAGTTGGAGTTGAAGCTGGGAAGTTCTGTGGGTGTCAATAAAAAGAGAAGGGTGGTAGTGAATAGGTGACATCAAGCTGGTGACCAGTCACTAGTAGGGTTCTTCAGGATTCCATTTTAGGCCTAGTTCTCTTCAACGTCTTCATAAATAGCTTGAATGCAGGACTCGAAGGCGTTACTGAGTAAGTTTGCTGATGATACTAAATTGAGAGGAGCTGCTGACTCCCTTGAAGACATGGAGGTCCTGCAGAGAGATTAGGACAAATCACAGGGCTGTGCAATCACCAAATGGATGAAGTTTTAACCAAGACAAGTGCCAGATTCTGCAGCTGGCATGGGACAACCCTGGATATACAAACAGACTGGGAAATCAGAGGCTGGAGAGGAGCACAGTGGAAAGGAACCTGGGAGTCCTGGTCGATGGAAAGTTGGATATGAGTCAGCAGTGCCCCCTGGCAGCCAGGAGGGCCAAGCGTGTCCTGGGGGGCATCAGGCACAACATCACCACAGGTCAGGAGAAGGTCCATTAACGGAATGCACCAGCCTGGGCTTGATTTCTCTCCAATCTGTGGGACATCAGGGCTGCTGAAGTTTGTCTTCAATTCGCCTTACATCAGTCGCCTGCTATGTTTTATTTCAAGTGTTTCTGCTGAATCTCTTGGAATAAGAGTCAAAAGTGCATCCAAGCCTAATTTTGGAGTGTATTAACAGATTTCAAGCTTGCTCATACTTGATAAAATTGGTATTTCAGCTAAAGTTCAGGTGTTTTTTTCCTCAAAGCGATGAATAGTAAGTCTGAGCTAACTAGTAAAGTCAATAGGATGAGATTTTTCATTAGTATGTCTTGGAGCTCAGCCCTCTCTTGGCAATGGCTGTTGTAGCAGTATTGGACGGGATCTGTGTTTTCCTAGCAAAATAGAGAACTTTTTGCCTGGGAAGTTCAGGGYGTGAGGGTACAGCTACACCAGCCTGGCACAAGTCCATGTAGCCCCTGGAAGGGCACATCGTGATTGTCCTCCCCAACTTGGCTGTTCCTTCCTACTTCCTGTGCTTACAGATGTGTGCAGCTGCAGGAGGCGCTGAGTTGAGGGATCAATCCTGCTGAAAGCCAACACTCCCAAAGAAGGGGGAAGAGAGTTCCACCCCTTCCCTGCCAAAGGATGTACATGATTCATAATGGGTTTGACTGACCCTGTATGGCTTTAATAGGATGTTTCTGAAATCAGCTGACACTGGTATGTCTGGGGTTTTCTTATAAGCAGGATTTGTTAAAGTTGTGCTTGTGCCCCATGTTCTTGGTCTAGATTGTTTGAATTCCATGTAATGCATTACTAATGTTTTCTTTCCCATGCTTTTCCTAAGCCCATCAGACACTAATCATTGTGCATTTGTAGTAATGATGCTGTCATATTAAGACTGGATAAAAATAATTTAAGACCTGCCATAGACCCTTCATAGACACTTCCACTTCATAGTCAGTGGAATCATATAACCCTATGGATTTTCATAGTGAGTCTCCAAATGTATAGGGAAAACAAAATGCTGTTAGGTAATTCCAATGGCCACAATGCAGCTGAGATGGTATTTTCTCTATTTTCCTATTCATCAAACAGTGTGAAGCTTTGTGTGTTCTCTTGAAATGGAAAAATTTTAAGGAAAGCTTACTGGCTTTCACTTCAGGCATCCGGGAAAGCTATTTTTAGATAGGAATGATGTGGACAATATTTCAGAATGATTACTTGTCTTCAGGTTTGTTATTTAATGTAAGAGGGTAACTTTTTTTTCCTGAAGAAATTACTTTACCTACATATTTGAATTAATGGTATGTCATGTGGAGTCCATAACTTCTACCTAATAGCATTCATGTCTAACTCTCCTGTTACTGTAGCCCACTGAGCTGTGCAACTCTCGGTTGTTGGATATGAGCGGACAAATACTTCTACGAAAAACTAAAGAAAAACATGTTAATTTTTTCCCTCAAGACTTATAGCCACTRTTTATTTTCACATTCAGATGTTGGAATGTGAACCTTGCTGGCATGTTTATTTAGATGAATCACTGAGACAGGCTCTTCTGAAAGCTTTTATTTAGAAGGGTGTTTGTTTTCTGCCCTAAAGGATATAGGGAAGCAGATGAAAAATTGATACGTTCCTGTGGATTCTTGACTGCGGTGGATAGTGACTCAAATAGCAGAAGATGCTATTTGGATTATGAAATTACTGAAAAAATGTTCATTTGCAGTACGTATGGATTTTTGCTTCTCTTACTAGTTTTCCTTTTATATTTGAAATTTTTAGCCTGGCATAAGACTAGAGAGTTTTCTCTTTAATTGAAATCTGTGGCACACAGAGTGTATTGGATAAAGAAATGGATGTGGATAGTGGGAGCTTCTGGGTAATGGGTGAGTTGGTTTCTTCTGTGGCTGGGCTGAGCTGCTGAAAACAACCTGACTTGTCTTCTGGAGGAGTGCTGCTGCTGGTGGAGGTGTTCGCACCTCCTCCTCCATGGTTCTGTGGCTTGGAAAAAAATCACAGACTGCTTTATTGCCAGTGTTGTGTTTTCCACACACCCTTTTTAGTTTTATGTTCTTTAAAATCTGTAGCTTCTGCAACTTCTGTAATTTCTGGGCGATTACGTTGGCCTGGTGCTGGAGGTCTGCAGTTTATAACATTGGAAAACTTTTCCTAAAAGAGTGTCTTTTTGTAAAGTAAAAATAAACTCTGTTTTCTACATCTAAATAAACAAAACTTGTGTTGTCATTATACTAAGTCCCTCTTCTGCTGTTGTACTTCTAGGTTATGTTTTCCCCCAGCACTAATGAACAATTTTTGAAGTGTAGAGCCTGTTTGTGGTCTCATGGAAGTGTTTCATGTACTTCATTAAGAATGGATAGCCTTGCTGTTCTATTTCTTCCTAATCTCATTTCTCATATTARTAATTTTCTTATTTGTTTGTTTCCTAGAATTGCAGTTTCTTTATAAACAAAGATGTCTAGTATTCCTGTTAAGATAAAATCATGAGTTGTTCAGCAGTGTATGTTTCTATCCAAGGGGTTTCGTTACACCGTGTTTTGACTGCAGCATTTATAGATAAAGAAATGTGCTATTTTAGGCCCCTTCCCCTCCAAAAATATAGCAAAAGATCCCAACTTCCTTGTATCTCTGTCCCCTAACTTGAATTCAATGTGTCTTGTAATTACTCATTTAGCTTCAGACCATGGTACTTTTAAAGGTTATGGATCAGTGGTAGTAGTACACTGACATGGACTGGGTAATTTTTCTGGTCTTGAGTTGAACATTTGAAGCTGGGAATGAACTTCCATGGATCCCTAATGGTTAGCTGTAAAATAGTCTCTGGATTCACAAGATACTTTCTTATAATTTCTCTTTTGGTTTGGGTTTATTAAAAGTATTATGCTCGGAGTGTTCTGCAGTTCTCTTCCCTTTCTTCCCACGGATAAATGAGCACAGAGTTCTCCAAATGTAACATCTCCTTTTATTAATGAAACGGCAGCAACTTTGAAATGGACAAGGATCAAGGCAGATTCCAAAACTTGTCTGTTCAGATAAAAATCTGGCATTGAAGTCTGCTGCTGTTCATGGCATGGCATGTAGTTTGAGAGAAATTATATTAGCACTGAATTTTCTTCTTTTTTGTGTGTGTAATTTTGCTAGTATTCTGTAGCTGCTTCTTCAAATATTTTCTCATATGAAACAGAGTATAAAATCTAATTTGTTTTGCCTTTACCCTCTCTCCTCGGAGATCTATCAAATTACCCTCTGTTGTAGATTCAAGCTCTTGATGGAAATTAATCGTTCTGACCCCCTGTGAGGTAAATATTATTTTCATTAATAGGAAAATTGCAAAGCAGACAAGTAAAATTGCTTGTTTGAATTATGAAGAGTTCTAGACGTGTGGTCGAATTGCTAGACTGCCTGTTTTCAATAAATTCTTTACAAAACTTTTTTTATGTAAGCTGTAATAATATTGATACTGTCTAAGCAGACAGAAAAATACTTTCTCTTGTTTCCTAAAGCATTTCGTGACCAAGAGAACAACGGCGAAATGTTGTTTATAGAACAGTATATCTTTAATGTGGATAAATGAGCTGTCTACTGAAAAGAGTACAAAACAGTYTGCAATTTTTCTGGGGAAGCAGACAAAGAATCCTTTTAAATTTTATCTTAATCTGGCAAAGAGCATGAAGGTTCTTGAATAGGCAGAGAAACCCCCACTCTAATGGAAATGACCAGGTCTACCAAGTGAATCAAATGGAGATGTAAGGTGCTTCTGTCTTATAAAAAAACAGATTATCAGTTCCTGTGAAATGCAGGAGAGAATATCTTGAATTACTTTTGGCTTTTTTGGTAGGGTGGAAATAATGAATTCTGCTTTATCTCAAAGGCAGCATGGATGAAATTTTTTTTTCCTTGTCGGAAGGCTTGTAACATAGCAGAGCAGAAGTTTGGTTACATATGCAAAAAGTTTCCTAGCTAAAGAATTGTCTTGTTATTATAGTTGAGTTTTCAATTAGGGATGGAAGATATGATTTAAGGAGTGTGAAACTTAGAGATTACTAGGATTTTCAGTTTGACACAGTTTCAGAGCTTTTGGAGACAAATTCTCCTTAAGAGTGGAATTTCTTGTATTATCTTGGGTATTTTGAAACGACAGTGTGTAGTTAATACCTCCTTTAATTAATTTTACAGGCTGTGAGCATCTCTACAACTTCTTACTGTGAAACTTCCTTCTGTGGCAGGTGTATGTTTCTGGTGTGCTGTGAAGGGGACTGGAGGCTTACAGAAATGATGCTCACAGCACATGTGCACTTAACCAGAATCTACGTTTAGATATTCCTGGCTTAACTGCCTTTTGTGGTAAAGAGTCAAGTAGTGGAGCTTCTGCAATATTCCAGTATGTTGTGAAGGATTGGGCAAATGTGATTTCATGTGTTGTTTGATGACAGGTGTTCAGTAATGGCACTTTGTGGCTTTTACTTTGTTCACTGTTAGGCACTTCTCTGCCTTCTTGGTTTGGACACCTAGTTTGTCTCGCTAATGTGTTGTTGCTTAAATTTTGCATATTGCCAGTTCATCAAAGTGTTGATGAAAAGCCTTCATATAAAGAGAAGTAATTATGGGCCTTTGCCATGGGTGCTAGAAGCTGGAAGACTGATATTTTTGATGAACACTTGGCCTCTGGATGACTCTAGCAACTGCTTTTCTTTCTCTTGCCTTGTTTTCCCTTTCTTTACATTTGATTTAATGATATTTACCTTATCTACTAAGCACTTTTAACACTTACCAGCCTGTGAAAGCATCCTAACAGCAGCATGTTCTCTATGGTGCTTCCTCTGTTTATTAACAAACAGCTTTAAAATTCCAAAGTCAGTCAAGACACCAGCTCAGTGTCTTTTAACAGCAGTCAAATGGATTAAAATTACATGAGGGCAGGGATGGGGAAGCAGAATGGAAAAGCAGTGAGTTTTCAAATTGTGAATGTGCAAATTCTGTGCTGAATTTGCCCTTTCTAATTGTTTCTCCAGTATTTTCTGCCATAGGCAGATTAGTAGTTCTTTCTTTGGCAGCAGTAACTCATTTTACAGTGTAAAGTCCTGTCCTCTCATAGCTTACCTGTGACAGCTAGGCTGAAAAGCAAAAGAACAACTTCTGTGAAGAGAGAACCTAACTTTTAAAGAGGAAATACTAGTATGAAGGATGGGTCATCACCTAATGTAAGGGCAGAAACAGGTGGACTCTTTGCATTTGTTGATGGTTTTCTTCGTTACAGACAGACATATTTGCATTCCTTGCTTTAAAGTGCTTACGGTTGTCAGGAATAACTCCAAAGTTCACATTTTCATGGTTGTGCTCTGTAAATTCCTTGATATTTCACTCTGGTTAGTTCAAGTCTGGACAAAAGCATTAGTTCATAGACAAGGGGCTCTTCCAACTCAGCAGCATCCTCTTCGTATAGGTATTTTACTTGTAGAATGTGCAGTTAGTAAAGGTAAGCATAAAGCCATTTGTGTGCTAATACAGACACACTGTGTGGCTAGAAGAACTGGCCTGAGCTTGGAAGTGTGTAATCCACGGTGGTTGTGAATAACCAGGAAAGGTTACGACTTGATGCACTAGAATGATGTTGTGAACATCAGAAGAAGCCTCTTCGTGTTAAATTAATTTCAATGAAATTTTGTTCCATTACCACTTTTGAGAAAAACGTTAAGAATTGCAGTAATTGACTCCTGTTGACATGGCAGCAGAGTAGTTAATGAATTACATGCGATGGTACTAATTTTGATTGATAYTGTGTAATTATGATGTCAAAGATATTTAAATTTGTATCAGGCTGTAAATCTGCATCAGATTTCTAGTCTCCCCTTGATGAGAGAAAAAATACATAAAATGGCGAACCCCAGACACTCCCCCAACCTGAGTTATTTTACTAAACAGTATGAGAAGGTAAAAAGGTTTCACTAGTTCAGCTTACTTCCTTGTCAGTAGCATATTTCTGCAAAACTCCTGAAGGTCTTAGTGTCTGAAAAGCAAAAAGTAAATGTTCTCTCTTAATTTTGATGTCAGCAGCAGCGGAGTATCCTCTGACAGCCCTCTGTGCTCTTCCAGCTTTTTTTCTTTCCTGATAGCTTTAGTCTGACTGRAGGTCTTAAAGCCTGAAGGTAAAAGAGCCTTCCAAACTACCTTGAGCTGTTCCATTCTCGCTAAGAAGAAATAAAACTTCATTTTTTACCTAAAAGTGAAATTTATGGAGAATACAAGATATCTGATTATTCTGACCGTGACTCTTGAAGCAAATGTTCTTTAGCTTGACAAGCCAAGCATGAAGTGATATGCTTTCCTGGGATGTAAATTCTGTGTGTGATTAATTTGTTGTGTAATATTTTCATGCATTTTTGGTTTATTAGAATTACATTTTTATTAGTAGTTAGGTTTTATTAATGTGTCAGAAATAGTATTTCACTCTTCACCAAGGTAAAAGTCAAGATGGCTACGTAGTCGATACACCGTATTTTATTATGAACAACTCCACTTTTTCTAGAATAAGGCATTTCAATTCTTAGAACTTTTTATAGACCTTTATTTTCTTACTTGTTTCTGCATCACCCTACTTCTCTTCTTGTATCTGTGTTTTTCACCATTTCATATTCATTGTTTCAGATCCTCCTTTTTCAGGAGGTTCTACTTCTGGTAAGTTTTGTAGCTCCCATTGATACTTCATCCCTGTCTTTCTGACTCAGAAGAATTTGTGCCTCAGTGACCTTCAGGAGCAGCTGTCTTGCATTTTATGATTTAATTTTAAGAACTTCGCTGTGACTCTTCTGAGTGTGCTGCTTTTGCTTGCCATATAGTTTTGTGCAGGTCAGGCTGGGTGCTTTTCAAAAATCCTGTCTTGCCCATGTTTCTGATGTGTATGAGCAATAGCCATTAGTGCTTAACAATCMTATAGTTGGAAAGTTGTAGAAGAATTGAGTTTACWTTGTGGTAATGTTACTTATCAGGTTCTGTCATTCAGCATCTTCAGTGACAGCATGTTTGGTTGGAGATGAAATTAGGACCCTGTGAAAGCTTTGGTTGGAGATGACTTCTCAGGAGTACTGGTCTGTGGGCTGTTCTCTGTTGTGGCAGTGTGCTTGTGGGTGCAGGAATTCAGTCATCTGCTACGCACAGGGCTTTGAAATTACCAGCCCAAACAGTCAGGGGAATTAGGTGCTGAAGTCCTGTCTCCTTGTGACTGGTGTTTGCAAAATAGGTCGTAGGCTGGTGTCCAACGCCATGGGAGAAGCAGCATCTTTTCCCTGCAATGAATCATCTCATGTTTGTTGAAGTTCACTGGTGAAACTTGTCCTGGTTGTCTTCATTCCCCTGGTAGTAATTGCAGTAATAATCAGCTAATGCACATATGTCAAAAGCCTTTTGTTTTTATTCTGAAGGGAAAGACAGACCTATTAAAAATATTTTCATAGGCTTATGATGGCACGAGAACACTTTATGTAGGCTTCTTTATTTAGAAATTATAATGTGTATAGGTGATGCCTTCCTAAGGTAAACTRAGAAGGATATTTTCTACTGATGCTTGTTCCTTCTTTCTTCAGAAAATCTGGGTTTGTTAATAGGACATCCTGAAAGCCCTGCTTACWTCTTTTAGGAGATGAAGGGACTGAAGGCTATGTAGGGTAGGGAGGAAAATATTGTTTTATAAGTCTCTATGAGAAAGATATATCTGAACTTCTTGTGGTTATTTTTTCAGCAGTTTCAAATACTGTTAGATTCTGCTGAGATKAAATGGTAGTTATTCTTAGTGTTTCCAGACAGCACTCTCCTTATTTTTTTGAACAGGCTTTGTCTACAATTTCATTACTTCCTAATGTTATTAATTATATAAGGCTTCTAAAGCTTTGAACTGCTGTTCTGCAGGTGATTTGCTGTTTCGTGAGAACAGCTTTAGCAGGTTGTGGCAGAGAAGTGGGGGAAGTAAAGCATTCCTTGGGTAGGTGGCAGATTCTGAGATCAGAGGGATGAATCTGCAAGGATTCCTCGTCTTGATTGTAGTACTGCATATTGATAGCTGGAACAYAGCAAACAACCCCTGAATTGTCTTCAAGGAACACATTTTGGTTCTTTCAAGGGTGATGTCAGAAAATAGCCTTTTTCAGTAGAACCAAGTTTTTTCTTCCCTCCCTCCTTACATACGCCTACACTGATGTTTTTTCAGCTCTACAAGTGTGTGTTTTCTCACTCTCTCTGCTGTGTAGGCGGCCTTCCCAATCACAATTGAGCTTCACAGGCAGTCTTTTACCAAAAAAAAAATCCTCTTTACACAGCAGGTCTATAATTTAACACCAAAGGAAATGGAGAGTTCTGGGTTAGAATTSTGATGTATCTTAGTAATGCTTGAATTGGTGAAGAATTTCACTCTAAAAAAAAATAGTTTTTCTTGACCAAGAAAAACTGTGGAAATTTTTCAGCTGCCACTTGTGGAAATTATTTTTTTACATTCTACCCAAATRATTTACCAAAGTATCAGTAGTAATCACAAACAAATAGACTTTAAATCTTACACTTGCTTTATTAGGCTAAGTTAAAATTGAACTTTTCTATCCTAGAATTAAAATGTGATTCTAATGAAAAAGACAAACTCAGTTTGTTGGCAATATGAAACTTAAAATGCAGTTCTCCCTGGAGTGTTGCCTTACTTTAAACATTATTTTAGTTCTGTCTGCCTTTTAGAAATTGCTTTTGCTGCACTGCATGATTATTTTTTGCATACTTCAGCTCTTTTGCTGATGCTTCTCATTTTTCCAAGGTCTTAAGTTCACACAATATTTTGTAAATAAGCCTAAACTTAACTTGCAATAAAAAAAMCCCCTCAGCTGTATTTTTAATTGCTCAGAAGAAGATAGCAATAATTACTTTCTTGAGCTCTGTTGATAACACTATTTGGCATTTCTTAAAGAATTTTTGTTGATGTTCTTGCCACCAGGTATGCAAAATTTATTCAACTCTATAAAGAAATACTGTTAGGAGAGTAGCGATGGGTGACTTAAAATTTGCTTATCAACCTATCAAATTTCAGCATCAATTATTACAAATGGCACTTGTACCATGGTTTTATGTGCAGTTTGTGGTTCCRTTTCAGCTGAAAGGAGCCATCCTTGTCTGCTTATCCTGTCTGGTACCTTTTCCGCCTCATGTCAGCACAAGTGCTCATGTAGCTGTGCAGTGAACTGGCTTGGGGAAAACCAGGCTGAAGAATAATCTAGGTCGTCTTSTTTAGTCTCCTTACTTAGAGTTGGATTTTAATCTCTCTTTGATATGATTCACTGTACGTCTCCTCTAACACGTGAGCTTGGTGGGAGTAGAGTAGGACAAAAATTCATTGGCAGTATGTGCTCTGCCTCCAGCTTGTGCCTCTGCAGAGCTCTCGGGACTGCAGCATAAATCTCCATGGTTACATCTGTTTGCCTGGTCTAATTTTAGAGGACTCCTATCACCTAGAGATGCAAGCCTTTTGTAGCAATAGACAGAGGTCAAATGTTAAGGGTAATTCTGAAACAATAYAGATTATATTACAGGACCTGGTAAATAGGAAGGGCCAGCTTTGAAATCTTTTTTTCCTGCTACTCTTGGAGACTTCTTAGAGCACTGCAGCTGGTGACTTAGATAAAAACTGCTCTCCCTTGTGCTCGACATGTGTTATAGATTTTATGTTGAGCAGAGAGGAAAAAAAGTGGGCCACAGCACTGCTAAATGTCCCCTTTCTTTCAGGCATTGCCAAATGTGTGTTTAATCTCTAAATGCCTGGCAGAATGCGTTCTGGAATAAAATAACTTGATTCAGAGAAGGGGGTGATAAAAGAAAGGTTGGGATCRTTGTAGTGAGAAACTTATCATACAGGCTTTCTCAGATGAGCGTTACATGCAAAAAACCAATAGATWCACAGTTTTATAAGCCTTCATTGTTGCTTCTGGGTTCTTAAAAGCACAATTTTCAGAATACCCTTTACCTCTTGAAAAGTATTTCATTTGGTTGTTTCCCATTCAAATTTTGTTCATGCCTATGGATCTTTCTGCCTCTAGGTTTCACTGTGCTATGATTCATCAGAAGTTGATTGTGACATCCACCAGGAGTTTTTGCTAAAGCTGCATGTGCCTGCTTTCTCAGGAATTTGGATAGGTAAGAGTGCATGTTCTGCTTTCTGTACTATCTGACCTTCTGGAGTACTGCTAGTTGTCACAAGATGARTGTTGTGTTTGTGACTGCTGATAGTGTGTAGTGTTTCATACAATGTGTAAGGGGTGGTCTCCAACAGGATGGTTTTCCTTAGTAGGCTGGCTGCCACAGAGTGCCAGACTGTGTCCCAGTCTGTTGCTGAATGCATGCTCTATACATGAGAGTTTTTCTGGGAGGGAGATGCAAGGGGACTAGATGGCTATTCCCTCCCCCCTTTTCTACTAGGTACGTGTAGAAGTGTTTGTAAAAGCAGGTTGGATTCTGTTCAGGCTGTGACAGAATGCCTGCTTTTGTCACATTTTCTGAAACACAGTAGTTCWTGTAGGTGGTTTCTTTTAATCTACTTGTGAAACTAAACTCATGTTTTAGGGAAGAAAGGGATGATTATTCTGGATGTGCCTGATCCTTGAAAAAGACTGGCTTTTAGTACATGATCTGTCCTTTCACAGAGAAATGTAATATAGTAAAAGATAAAAAGAATGTGGCAAGTGTGAGATGCTGCAATTTTGCCCATGCAGCCTTGTCCTCTGCCTTGTACCAGATGCAAGTCCTTGGCAGGTGAGTAATGACCTGGTTCAAGACAGCATATGAAGAAGCTTGGAAAATTGCAGTGTGTGGTTTTGGGGAGCAGGAGGAGGAGAGAGGGAGCAGTGGTGTTGGTCTTGTGAAGATGGGCAAGGTTGGATTTGTTTTCGGATGKATCAGCTTCCAACTCAACAGGTTGTGCAAGCAGTAGTGCTGCCTGAAGGGAGGTGATACTTGCTGGGACTGCAGGAAGAACAACATTAGAGATCTCAGCTAAGATCAGTTGAAGCAGATTTGCAACCAGGCAGTAAAACATAACCCTCTCCACTGAACAGGTTTTAGTCATGTGTTTATTAACACATATTGACACCTTAGAAGTCCAGCCTGGAAGTAACAGCGTAATAAACGTTGCCCCCAAGAAAAAAACCCTCCCTTGTGTAACATAGGTTCATCAGTCTGTTGGATGTGAAAAGAAACAAGAATATTTCCTGTGTGAGAAAATCTGCCCTGTAGTTGTTGCGGTTCCTTTGGAGGACGTTGTTGTATCAAAAGTGTCACTTCAAAACTCTTCTGAAATACTGTCAGCAAAGCTGCATTGTGTTGGCAGAGATTTGGCTTCTGAGGTTTGACTTATGGTAGTGACAAAACCTGTCCTTCAGAGGACGTATATACTGGAAACAAATATGTTTCTTCACAGATCTAGCGGAGCCCTTGGGAAATAGTTTTGTCTTTCCCCTTGAATCATTTTACCTTTTCATTTGGCATCATCTTTAGTGTTGATTTTTACACACAATCATTATTGTGGTTTTCTTTGACATGTAGCTCTCAAAATTACTGACAGAAGAGAAAATAGTGTCCATCTCTTTCCCACCATACCACACAAAAATTTTTGGGTCTTTTATTAATGTTTGTGGTCCTAAGAGGCTGTTTAGAATCACAGTACTAAACACAGTAGTAGGCCATGGACAGTGAAAAAGGGTTGTTTTGAGTGATGAAGTAAGRGCAGTCTTAGCTATTAATTTAACTTCAGTAAATGAGCAGTTTTTCCCCCTACTGTGTTTAGGCTCTGCGGTCTAGGGCTTTTGTCATACGCTTTCCATAAAGAATGACCAGGTAATTAAACTTAATTTTGCCAGTGATGGTGTCACCATGTTACACCACTGAAACACTGAAGGTGGTAAGTTCCTTTTTATTATACATATGCAATTTTTGTTCACTAGTGGAAATTTTTTCTCAGTGGAATTTTTTAAATTGTCTAATTCCAGCCTGTAGCAAATCTATTTACAYGAAGTTGTATTTGAAACCTAATTTATTTCACCAGTAACAGTTCTGGTTGCTGGTTGTTCATGAATGCTTCGGCTCATGGTCCTATAGACCCAGTCTTGTTTACTGAAAGTAATGAACAAGTTTTACAGTTGAGAGTTGAGCATAACCATGTTAACAGGCAGCTATTTTAAAAATAATATCACACTCCAGTAAAGCTGATATTTGTTTGTTTCAAATACAGAATCATAATTGCATTTGTGAAGATATTTAGGTGCAAGACATTCAGCAGCATAAACTTAGTTTTGTTAATTCCCCATATTCTGCTGTAGATACTGACAGAATAAAACTTGTAAAATTCTGCATACAGCTTAACCTCAGACTGCTTATTTCTCCTTGACCTGAACTTAAAATGAAGAGGAGGACTGGGGGGAGGGAAGAGGAAGAGATGGCCACTGTATGCAAGTGGCTGATGTTGACCTTAAGTTATATATTGTTGGTTTTATCTGTACTATTCTTTTCCTGTTTATAGGCTGAAGTCCTGCGGCTTCGTTTGTTCACTAATTATAAAGCCTTGTTGGGTGGGTATGGGATTAAGGTGGAAAAGGGTTTGCTCAGTGATTCTTGTTTCTTCAGAGGGATGTGTTTTAGAGTACATAGTGCTGTGTTCCCTGCAAAGGAAGGCAGGAGCTATTTGGGTACTATTTCTCTGAATGGCCAGGAGGAGAGATGTACAGAGTTGTATTTCTTCCTTACATCTTGCAGGTTTAATTTTTTTTCCTAGAGATTTCCCCAAGGTTTAGTTGGTGATTATACAAAGGATTTCTGTTATTAGGACTGTGTAGGTTTGTAGTTCAAGTTGTTTCCCTGAGGAGTCGGAAGAAAGTTAGGAAAAACCCATGCAATTAATGCTTACAGTCTTGGCCTCTTTATAAAGAAAGGAAGGGTGTTCCTTGAGGAGTGCATGTATATATTTCAAATGCATGTACCTGTGCGTACATGCACCTGTGAGTCAAAGGAAATAGTTGTATTGGATGCATGTTTGTTCCCAAGTTATTGATTGCCTTGTGTAAAGTTTTTGTATTGTGGTATTGTAATGATAACTGCAGTAATTACCTTTAAATGGAAAAGAAGTAGAAAGTGCTTCGTCTATTTTTATGTTCTTTTATGTTTAAAAAGAGTGTGGTGAATTAGTAGAAGTTGATATGTGATAGTTGACAGATTAGTTAATGTATTTGAGAACTGGAGAATTGCAATAAGATCCTTCAGCAAAACTGGACAATATTCTTAATAGCTAAATAGGTCCATTATAATAGGAAATGGGTGTTCATGATAAAAGTCTCACCTTCATTTCATTGTGTATCAGACTGAAAGAATTGGATATTCAGAAAGTAAATGTATATGAGTGAATGAAAAGAGGAAATCCTGGATCCCGTTAATTTTTGGCTATTTGTAAGCTGCTGAGGGTTTTATGCTTTGACGGCTGTTTTTGTAGTCCAAAATGACTGATTATTTAATGGTATGGATTGTAATGGTCCACAGCCTATTCTGTTACAGGCACCTGTTGACTAGGCAGGCCAAGAATGAAGCATGCTATGTCTACAAACTTGCTGATTTTGGAATGGTTAGGCATGCCCAAGTTAGCATTAATCTACCTAGCCTGGATTAAGAATGATTGCAAGGATTTAGCAGCATGGATTTTAGTATAGCCTGTTTGAGGCTGACTGGAAGTCTGGGTGCTTAATCATTGCAATCCTGTGCCCTGGAAACTGTGTAGATTTTGTAAAACTGAGTTCTGTAGCTTGTATAAATGTGGAGAGCTCTTGGTAGACTAAATACATATCATACTCTGTGTATGAATTTTTCCTAGCTTTAACTTTAAAGTGTGGAATGTAGCGTAACTTAGAACTAGTAACTATGTACTTAGTACTATGTATGATTACAAATGTACACTGATTAACAAACAAGATGTTTCCTGTAGTTGATTCTGCTGTATTAACATTTTGTGGGACTGGCTGGTGAAGAATGAGCAACCSTGGTGTTTTGATTTTTATGCATTGTTCAGCTTGCTAAAGTACGTTGTGCTGTGCTTCTTGAATAGCAATACGATTTTGCAGTTAAATATTTTCATTGTTTCAGGTTAATAATAAGAATCGGTAATTGAATAAATCTGAGACGTTGAACAGAAGTGGAATCTGTGAAGCATAAAAATACCCCCAGTAAGTTCATGGACTGAGTAAAAAAACAAAACCCAACAAACAAAAAACCAAACTAAAACAAACCAACAAGAATAAACAGTTGTTCTCCTCAAACACCCCCCTCCCAAACAAGCAACAAACAAAAACCAGCAAACTGCAAATCCCTGACAGAAGAGACAATAGAGTAGCAAAATTTGGACTATTAGTGTTATTTCCCTGCTTTGTTTTTTACCTATAGAGGGAGAAATATTTTGTTCCTTTGTAAAATGTTTTGAGAACATACACCACTCCTCCTACTACAACTGCACTGACCATGAGATTTCCTAAATTCATGCTTCAGAACAGATACACCAATTTGAAATACAGCATTTCTGTAGAAAGATTCAAAGAAAAATGTTTCTGGGAATTCAGAGATAAGCAATTCTTAAATGAGTCCATCTACGTAAAAGCAGAAGACATCCAGTCACTGGTGGTTCTTTTATAATGCAGCTTGATCAAATTCCTTCCTTTTCTTTGTTTCTACCTTCTTATAGGCATTTAAATTTCTTTCCTCCAGTTTTCCAGTATCCTTCTTGAACTGTAAAGCCAAGTTGCTCTGTGCCAGGCAAAGTAAAATAACTGCTCTGCTCTCTTAATTGATATTCTTGCTTGTTTAAATATTAGTGGCTTGCATAAGATTAGCCACAGCTACATGTTTTGAGTTCTCTATTGGGTACACAGATTAAAGGAAGCTGACTAGTAAATTGGAGTGATGCACAAAGCTGTCACCTGTGAAGATCAGAATTCACACTTTCCACTTGAGATCAGAGAAGATTAGCTTGCTTTTCAGCCTAATTGTATTCACTGCTTATGCATAATGCAAACCCACAACTTAACTCTGCTCCATTTGATGAGAGATAAAGATCAGTGCCTACTAGACAGTGTGATGCTAGCTTTACAGATCCCATCAGCATCAGGCATTAGTCATGTTTTTTTATGTATAAAACATAGCATGCATGTCTGTACACATCATAATGTGAATGTATAGTTTTTGCAATTAGCAAAGAATACCAGTTTGGAAGGGACCTCAAGGATTACCTGGTCCCATCTTTCTTGGCAAAAGCACAATCTAGACAAGATGAGCCAGCACTCTGTCCATCCAAATCTTTGAAGTGTCTAGTGTTGGGAAATCCACTACTTCTCTAGGGAGATTATTCCAAAGGCTGACTGTTCTCATTGTGAAAAATTTCCCTCGTGTCCAATTGCAATCTCCTCAGGAGCAACTTGTGCCCATTACCCTTTGTCTTTTCCATGTGACTTCTTGTAAGAAAGGAGTCTATTGTCTTTGTAGCATTAATAGTAATGCAATTAATAAATAGTGCTTCCTAATAATCTTACTGTGTGAAGATTTTATAGCATGTTGATCTCTTTATTCTTATGCCCTATATATGTAGATGAATTTGTCACCAGTCACTAGTTCATTCCATCGATTTCTTATGTAAAGACTTGGAACTAATATACAGTTCTTCAGTACCTTGAAGCTGTGCTATTTATTATATTGACCTTTAATGCCACTAATACGTCATTTCTCTGAGTCTTTTTCAGCTTATAGAAAAAATAAATCATGTTTTTAAAGAAAGGAAGCTTTCAATTTTCTAATTCATCAGGGTAGTTGAAAAATCAGCTTTGGCTTTATGTATGGCATTTTTACAAAAGTTTAATGTGTTTGAGCTGCAGTCTCACCCATGCTTGCTCATCTCCAATAGAAAATCAAAGGGGAAGAAGCAAGGTTTGTCATTAAATCTCATCAAGTAACATTTTTGCATCTATGTATATTAGAAAATATACCAGAGGAGAATTTTCTCTAAGCTGGCAAGTCCAAGGTGGCAAAGCCTTTTAAAGTTGAGGAATTGCTTGGATAGTATTAAATTGGGATGTGGTCTGGTGGATTTTTTGGGTTTATTGCTGTTGGTGTTTTGTGTGTGTGCGTGCAAAACTTTCTGAGATTGTGTGGGAATGGTCCTCTCCTTTAACCACATCAGTGTCCTGTTGTTTGTGAGGCTCAGTGTTGGGATGTGTCGCGTGGTCAAGGCTGCACCCAGAGCATGCTGGCCTGGCCAGCCTTTAGTGCCTTCATTCCATCTGCACACAAAATAAAGGCAGCAAAGCTGCTTCCTCATCTGGTTGTTGGACCAACCTGTTTAATTTGTCCCACACACTTGGAACTGCTTGGAGGCTTCTGGTTGTGTAGCTGTGACACGAGATATGCTGGAGAAGACGTCATCTTTTTCTTTTTTTTTTCCTTTTTTTTTTTTTCTTTTTTTTCTTTTTTTTTCTTATTTTTTTTTCCTTTTCTTTATGTTTTTTTCTTTTCTATTTTTTTTTTTTAATTTTTTTTTTAAACTAACCTGGTCATTATTGGTGTAGCATGGCTCTTAAAGACCTTGATCTCTTTGTGTCATAGTGATACCTTAGGGGAACAACCACAGTTGTTCTCGCTTCCTTTTGCTGCTGTGTTCTTGGTAATTGTTTGTAAAGCCTGTAGACCAGAGGTGCAGTAAGTGTGTATGTATGTGTGGTAGTATAAGTATGATTTTTGAGATTGAGGAAACATTGAATAACCATTGTTTAATAGAATTTTTTTCGTTGTGCTATTTCTTCTTTTATTTTTTTACTCTGCTCTTTTTATTCCTTTATTTTCTCTACTGCTTTTTGGCATTTATTTTCTTCACCATATCCTTCTCTTTTTATTCCTCTTTTTCTCCCTTTTAACACTTGTGTTAGAGCTCTTTGCAGAGGTTTGCTGAGGAGAAAGGTTGAAGTTTAGAGCCAGAGCACCCTTCCCTCCTCTGAGAAGGGAGAACTTTAGCCTCTTTAGCCTCTCTTCTCTGGAAACAAGTTGCTGCTGGGAGGAGGTTTTGTAGAAAGATGAGCTGCAAAATGACTGTGGCCTGAGCACTTTCCTGGCTGGGATTAATTTAGAATCAGAAGCTTTGTAGCAGTCTTTAAACATTTACATGCTCAGCTCTAAGGGAGTATAAGGGGACAGACACGTGTACCTTGGAGATCTTTGCTCCTTTTATCTGTTCTTGACTATAAAAGGGAAGCAGAGGTAGATTTGGTTAGACTGGAAGCTTGAGAGAGAGAAGAGCAGGTAAATGCAGTGGCTATTTAATATTTTTGCTGTGGAATTAAGTTGTGAGCCAAGTGCTCTTTCTTGGATTACTCTGCAAAGCAGTTGTCTTTTTTTCATTACTAACGGCTAATCGGGGTTTTTTAGCTTTGCTTTTATTAAAATGGTTTGGATATAGAAAGTAATGTTGACGCTCATGACCATCTTCAGAGACACTGCAAAGGTATTCAGAAGAGCTGGTTAAATATTTGGACAAGTTGGATACATTTTCTTTTACATTAAAATTTAACTGTTGCCTTTCATCCAGAAATCCCGTGTTACTGTATTTGGTCAAATCAAAGTTTCCTCTCCATAGTGGTATTGCCTCTGGCAGAGCACAGCAGCAGATGCAAATGGAGGAAGATAGGATGAATTTGTAGCTGTTGACTTAATGCCTTCTATCTCAGGACTTTCTGAATCAGGAGGTCCAGTACCTTTTGCTCTTTATTGCCTTTTTCTTACACTTCCTAATTCTGCAATAGTTTTTTCTAATTGGGAAGAGCAGAAGAACATATGGTAATGATGGTAGAAATCTTGTACGGTGATATGATAAGAGTACTAGTGTTCTTTTCAGAATAATTCCTAATGCTGTCAATGTGTGGGTGTTGGTTTTGTGTTGTTGGGTTGGTTTTTTTTGTGAGCGTTGGAGTATAATTTGATGGATACAAATATCTTCATAGTCTTCAATATAAAGAATTCTGCAAGGAATTGAGAAATGCCAGGTCGTATTGGTAATGGGTTTGCTTTGCGTATTTGATTATCTGTTTGGTACAGTCACCTAACAGTGCGTGCTTCAGAGCTGTGAGTCATTGCAGCATGTAAAATTTTCTAGAGTTTAGGCTCCTGTTTTCATGATTAGGGCTTAAACTTTCCTATGCTTATCCCAGATCAATAATACCTCTATTGACATGTCCAAAGACATGCCTACTGCATTTTTATTACCTGTTTCTACTGTTACTCCATGTTCACCAACTGATATGGCTCTTTGTTTTTCTAGGATAGTTGTGCAGTTACATACCTTGAGTCTATAGGGGCCCCCAGAGAATAAACTAAATGGTCTCGGTGCTTTAGGGACACTTCTGGAATTGTTCATTTACAGAGCAAAGAGGATTGTGGCTGACCTTCTCCTAATGTTTTTATATAATCAGGATTTAAACTGTTTTCTAATTTTGCCTATTAAATGAAAATGGAGATTTAGCCTTTCCCTTGAATGAGTAGATTCTGAAGCAAATCAATGTAGAAAACCTTTTGAGACCCTTAGAACTTTACTGTGCATGTGGGAAATTGCAAGAGTGTATTAATACATACTTCGAAATTTTGGTATGGAAGGTGTGAGCAAACATGACCATTAGACAAAATCTGAGGGTGCTACAGAAGCTGCTTGCTCTTTTGTAACCAAAGGACTACAGTTACTGCTTTTGTTTTTTCTTGACCGACTTTTTGCCCAGAATTCCATTATGGCAAAAGAAGTTTTCTTGTCCTTTATCTTGTCCTTTAGTAAGGTGTCAAGAACCGACACCTCTCTTCCCTTTTTCAAATGAAACCAACACTTGAGGCTGAGGTTTGGGTTTGGTGCTCGAGCTGTGAGCCTTGTAGAGACTGCTGCATGTTCTGTCATCTCAACTGAAAATACAATTTGCCTATAAAACAATTTTATTCTGTGTTAATGCCTGTGCAGTGGTTATGCTTCAGTTTTAAATTGACTGGTGAGGTGTTGAAACAGTACATCTTGCTTGGCATTTGGATTGTTGGTGCAGCTCATGATCATCCTAMTCATGGCTGATAGGAATTTAAAAATATCCTTCTTTAATGCTTTCATGACTAGACAAATCAGCTGAAATAAACAGTTTTCATATTTTTATTACTTAATCTGTATTTGATTGCTTTTTTACAGTAACTTTGTGGCTTACAGTATTAGTTTAGTTTAGCAGAAATGCACCAGACCTGCCATTTCCATTTAGTGTTTGAAAAATAGTGTTTGTACAGTGACTACTTCTGACAAGGAATTACGGAACTATATTGAAATGGTTTTAGTAATAAGTTGTATAAAAAATCAGAAACAGCTATGTCAAAATGTGTTTGTTCTCTGTGGTAGAGGAGCATATGTGAGTACATAGGGTTTCTTTTCAGTTTTATAGGACCAAAATTTAAAATACATTAAAGCATAGAGGGCACAGAGACATTATTTTTTATCTTGTGTAAAATACTGTATTTCATATTATACTGGATGGCTGTCATTTGGAGAAATCTTGTTCCTGGTTTGAGCAGCTCATCAACTGCTTTATATCTCTAATGTTGTTTAATGTATTTTTTATTATCAACTAGATAATAAACAATAATAGTAGTTATTTTCTTAAGTCTCTTTTATTAGTCTGAGGGGTTTTGCAGTATATGTTTCAATGCATGATATGTATTGATAAGAGTATACAGGCTAATGATAGATCTGGCAAGAACAGGAGAAACCTCAGAATCATTTACCTTTGTTATAACAGTATGATCAGTATAAAATAATATAACACATAGACCAATATTTTGTGGTTTTCTTATAAACCAGATGGAGCTTTCTTGTATTTGGACAGGTACACACTTATAAATCCAGTAATGAACTAACTTTTATTGGTCCTAAAGGGTCTAATGTAAAATCATCTTTATTATGACAAAATACTTTGAAAAATAAGCTTAACTATCCCCTAGCCCCATCCGCAAAACAAAACGCAAACCTAAGTTCTAGGGAGCTTTATTTGTGGCACTGTGAGGCCTCTGGCTAATCTTTTCAAAACTGAACACTCACAATGATGTAGGATTTATTTTCTGGACTTCAGTAGATGTTTGGACGACTATTTATTCTCTAATACAATGTTTTTCTATTTTCTATGTGTTTTGTGGCTAAGAGCGGATTCTTAAAGATTTACTTGATACGAAGAAAACCTGTTGTCTGAAAATGGAAGTGTTGGACCAAGTGCCATTAGCTTTAAATTATATTGCTGATTTGCCACAGATTAATAATACTACTGTCTTTTCTAATCATTGGGCTCTCTGCATAAAGTGCTTTTTTGCCTTTCGGAGGCATAGAGGCTTCACAAATTTCTTCATCATGCCTGGGAGTTGGTGATTGTGAAGGCTTGTTGGTCAGTAAGATCACTGTTGCTATAATTAAGAGCTCACCACTGTTACTTCTGTCTCGCAGGTTCCCTAACAATAACAAAATGTAGGGAACAAATACTTTTGGAAGTTGTTTTCTGATGGAAAATGCAATGTTTGGAGAGAGATCAGCCTTCTATAGGGCAATGGTGAAATCATCACTATTCCCTATTTGCAATAGCATTTATCTCCCTTTAGCTTTGCTGCCCTGTTCAGGTGGATATGATAATTTGTGGAGGTAACTTGTTTACTTTTACTATGTTGTTTTATGTTTTTCTCTAATTTGTTTGCCAGATTCCTTATGCTTTCTCTGTTAATGCAGATGTAAAGAAAGTTTGCTTTTAAAGTGTAACAAAATCTGCTATACGTTCAGGAGGGTAATTGGAGCGTTTTGAGCTCTCTTTCTGAAAATGGGAGCTAGTGCATCTGAAGACACTATATTCTGTCCATAGTGTCAGAAACAGTACTTTTGTACATGGGCCAGTGGTTGCCTTCTTTCCTCTTGCAGTACTGCAGGTACTCATAAGGGGAGGAGTTTTGCATTCCTTATGCGTGACTGTTGGTTTCACAGATGATTTGGAATAGCCCTGGAGATGTAATCAAAGTCTTGTTCTGTCCTTCAGCAAATATTTTCACATGATATGTAAGGAGTCTTGGGTTTTCAGACAGCTTTTCTATGTTATTCTGGCTTTTAGATCTCTAAACTAGTAAATATGCATGCATATTTTTAAAGGAAAAGGGGAATGCTGTCTTGTTTGTAGCTTTCTGGCTGCTGTGTGTTTGCCAGTCAGTTTCAGTACAGGGATTCATAGAAACTAATGTGTGTGTGTGAATAACTTACTATTCTTAATTTTCTGGCGGAAAAGAATGTTACTGAAGGAATTGGCATGGTCATGGTCTAAAATCTTAATGAGAGTTTCTGAAGGTCTGAATTTTCTCGAAAGGCTGAAAGATGGTGTCATACTTTGATACGTGCTGTTGATGCTCCAGCTCCGATAGTTGCTCAGAATCTGTCTGATGTAAATATGTTCTGGATTTTGGTGAAGTATGAGTTAGAATATTACTGCTGTTTCACAGGACAGCTGAAAAATATAATCAAAGCTAAAACACACTACGATAGAGCCAAAGTAAGTGTGTGCATACATAACTTTAGGTAAAGTCTAAATTGTTCTATATTAATGGTATATTAATATGTATGTATGTTACCAGCTGGAGTCAGAATGTAACTGCTGTAGAGAAGGAAAAAATCCTCAGGTTGAAACTTGGTTTAGAATTTTGACTGCTTAGAGATGAATTGCTAAGTGTGAATTGCCAAGTGGAATTAGCATGAATATCAGTAGTACTGTAGAGTATGAAATTTTTCTGGTAACTGCACTTATTAATTCTATTTAAAGAATTTCATCTTAATTTTACAAGAAGACCAAGAAAAGAGGAAACTGAAATTGGATGGAATTTTTCTATTTGAGGAGGGGAGGTGGAGGGGAGGAGAAATCTATTCATCTGCACTGTCACCATAAAAATGAGTTTGTACATAAAGACGTTGGGTTTTTTGTTTTGTTTTTTTGGTTGTTTTTTAAAATTTTCTGTAGACACCCCTTGGAAAGTCAAATAACTATATTAAGAAAATGCGGAGGTTTTTTTCCAGTTGTTGTCAATCTGTTTTTAGTAATCTTAGAATTAGATTTTTGGCATCTCATCCTTAGAATACACAAGAATGATGTATGTGGTATTTCAAAGTTAGGACGATGGTGTTGACTAGACTTGAAACACTTTAACCTCTTGTACTCAGTAGTCTTAACACCTTCCCAATTTACATTTGACTTTCAGGATCAATATCAGGTTTATGACTCTTTTGTCTCTGATCCTATACAGCTTCTCTTTTCTGCTTTATTACTCTTTATATGGCTGTTTCTGTGTATGTGTGGGGTTTTAATTATCTTTTTCAGAGTTACAGTATTTTGTTTTGCTCTCACCTGCATGGATTTTATCAAGTATGTTTTAGAATCCCTGATTTCCCCAGCTCACCCTGAAATCAGAATCAGTTGCTCCTTGCAACTTCTGCCCCCTTCCCCCCCAGTGTGGTGTTATTTGCAGATTCTTCAAGGGGGCCTATGTTTGGTCACCAAAATTAATAAACTAAGCAAAATTTGCAGCAGGTCAAGTTCTAGCTGGACCAACCTGAAATGTCTCCTGGTTTTGTTTTTTTGAACTGTTGCTTCAGTTTTCTGAAAGCAAATTTTCCAGTAGTTATCCTTATCTACACTAATTATTTTGGATTTATAATCTCCAGGTTATGTTGAACAGAAGCATCACTTACATAAGCTCCACCTGCTGCTTCACTAAGACATTTACCAAAGAGAGAACATTATATTGTTTTGTGGCTTCCTCATTATCACTTATTATCACTTATCTTTCTCCCCTAACTTAAATTCCTCTTCTTTTTCTCCAGCAATATATCCAGATCTTTTGGAGCATCAGAATTACATTGCTTGTCTTGCTACTTCAGTAATTTCCCACTTCCCTACTACTGTTAAAGGACATAGACCCTGTTTCATATTGTTATGGGATCCCTGTCTTTTACTGGTCCTCAAAGCAAATCAGTAATAGCTTACAAATAATTTAGACTAGTTCTTTTATGTATCCTAGTATGCATTATTTTAAGTAGCTGGATTAAACTATTCATTAATTTTTCTAATTCAAACATCAGTTTGGGGTTTTTTAAGGAGAATCTATTTTAAGTGTTACTTTGCTAACTTTCTGGCCTCTTCCTTCTGTAGCCCCAGAGTATTGGGGTCCCTCATTATCTAGACCAGATTCTAAAATTGGCTGGCAGTGCTATGTGCCACCCAAAGTTTAGTAATCTCTGGAGGCTTTGACAGCCTGGGTAGGATCCAGAATCAATCACTGTGGGCTGTCCAAGCCAGCATGCTATTGAAAAGCTGCCATTAACTAACTCATGCTTAGTGAAATTGAAAGCASTGTTGGTATTTCTTGAAATTAAAGAGATATTGCTCATCATTTGTTTTATGTGAGTGTGACTTATAGCCCACCGCCCCCAAAGATCTCTTGCAGAGCTCTGCTGGACTGGTATTTCACTCAGGAAGACTTAGAGGGAATAACTAATTCTCTGGCGGTATTGCCAACCACCTACTTGCATGTATGGTGTTTTTCTGCAGTTCCTATCTGGGCAAGACTGGGACTGACTTAAAGGTCTTCTTGCCTTAGTCAGAACAGTATAAAAGAGCACAGAGGAGGAGGTTCTTGGCTTGCAAAAATATAGAACGCCATACAAATGAATGGCCTGTATGACTATTTTTGTTGTACTGTACCTGTCATTTGAGCAGACTTGCTGTAGCTTCAGGAACATAGTGTTGCTAGGTATCTTATAAATGTGCTCTGTAACATAGACCTTGGGACTACCTCACTGATAGGTCTCCCCCTGTTCCTGACTGGAACCACTTAGTGAAGGACCGTGCTTGAAAATGTCTGTTCAAATAACCATAATGCAGCTACTTGGCTGAAAGCTGCAGCTGTGGTGACCAGAGGTGATCCAGAAGTCTCTAATGACTCTTTTTCTAAATGGTTGCTATTTGATGAATTTCTTAAGTGAGTTACTGAACATCCTTTGCTGGTGCTGCCAATTACACAGCTCTAGCAGAACATTGAAAACCCAGGTCCAAGATGATACTGTATCTCTTCCTTTATTTAGTTCTGTGAAATAGACTGTACTGGTAAATTCAAGACATTAAAGAGGAACTGAAGACAAACCGATGCAAATTCAATCTGGTTTAGTGTTTTTTTTCCATGAAGGTTTTCTGATAACTTCTACTCAACACATGGGCTTCTGTTTAACCTATCATGTCTGGGAAGGCATTTCTAAGTGCAAAACAAGTAGAAAATAATTCCAAATGACTGGAGGACTTAAACTGTAGTTCTGCATCAGAGTTTTACATTAGTTTGCCTGTTTTAATTGGAAAGAAAGTTAAAGGATATATGCTAAAAATATTTGCAAGACCTAAACCAACAGAGTTATGTTAGCTGATCTTAGGAAAATGTTGCACTTTTCAGTGAAGGTTGATTTTTCTTTTCTATTTATGCTTTTTTCCCCATTGTTAGTGGAATTAATCTCACTTATGAACAGCTGTTGAAATAATAAAGTGTGGTACTCAAATTGTAGTTGTAGTTGTGTTCTTGAAAGTCCCAAGCAGATTTAAAAGTAGAAACCAAAAACCAGAGCTATTGGAGGATAAAGTAGGCACAATATACAACAGAAGTTGGAAATGGAAAAAACCAAAAAACATCTTGAGCTTGGCCTACACGTTAATTCACTGAATCCTTTTAAACCCCCTTTGGAAGGGGTGGTCCTGGCTTTTCCCCATCTGCTGATTTGACGATTGTTTCAGGTTCTTTCACCCAAGAATAGTGGGAGAAGATGGGTGTGTGAAGTCTGAACTGCAGTGCACAGCACATGCACTTGTATTGCCTTGTTAAAGACAGAGGGCATCTCTTAGATGTCTTGCTTAGTTCAGATAATCAAATATTGCATGGTGGCTTGTGTTGCAGTACAGGTTCTGATGCATTCCGGTAAAACTGTCCTACACAACTGTACAGTTTAGGTTTTGAAGCTGTTCCTTGGGAGTTGGTTGAGATGTTTTACTACCTAAAAATTATCCTTTTCTGAGTGACTCTGCCTCATGAATGRGGGTAGCATATTTTGAGTTGGCTGCCTACAACCATGTGCCCTCTCCTGCCCTGCTGAACTGAAGGCAGAGTTACTTATCAGTTAGTCCTTAGTTTTCTAAGGTTTGTAGCTTAGTGTTGCAAGTCAAGTCTACATAGAGTGATGATTTGTCTTAATTGCCATTCTGGAAATATTAGTCTCAAAATCTTGACTTATCAGTCGGCTTTGGGATTTGCAGTGCAGGAAAAATACCCATTATTTTATTTAGCTTACTCTGCAGTTTAGATGGGTAGCTCTAGCCGTCCCATCATTGGAAGTTGGAGAGGGGCTGTTGTACTGTAAAGGAGCCGTCCCAATTCAGGCTTTTTTGGTCAAAGACTTTTAGCTTGGACATATTTTACACACTCATTTTAGGTTTATTGTTCTGATAGCTAAGTTTGCCAAAGGACCTTTGTTTTGCCTCCCTCAGCTTGTAATGCTGGTGAGACTTTGCAGGGTCTGAGGAGGCATCTGAGCTTACCCTAGTGCTTGAGCGTGTTTTCTCACACTGCTTTCCTCTGCAGTGTCAGCCTCCATGAGCTGTGGTTCTCCAAAATGGGAGTGCAGGGACAATCTGTTCAGTACTAATAGTGCTGTCTGTGTTGGCATTCAGTGCAGAGCGGAGGGAGGAAGTGGTTGTGATTCAAATACCAGTGGGCTGAAGAACGGAAAGGAAGGAGAAGATGCTGGGCTAGGAGACATAGGCCAGGCTCTCAGAGGGGAGGAAGAAACACTGTAAAAGCCAGAGACTGTTTAAGAGTAAGAAGGGGCTATGCAGGTAGCAGGACACAGAGAGTATCTTACATATATCATATACTTACATATGTTGATATATAAGTAGCAAGCAGCAATGAGTAACAAAAGGAGGTTCTGAGGACAGGAAAAATGCAAATAATTACTTGTTTGGTTTTAAAAAGTTCTGGATGGCTTTGACCATTCTTCTGTAAAAGTACTGCAGTTTGATACTGCTGAGATTTTGTGGCAGATGCTCTTAGTGGAAAGGTTTTTTTTTCCCCCCAGGAATATAAATCTCCAACTCATTGGCTATTTAGGCCTTGAATTAGTTAACTCTTAACAAGAGTATTTTATCTGTATATTTTGTTTCATTTTGTTTCTGTTTTATTAGCTGCTGCATCTTTGAAGAGAGATTACCTGTGTCCTCCTTCAAATGCCTGTGGTATTTCCAAGAGGAACCATCTTTCTGTAAGTGGAGGTCTTTTCTATAAGCATGAAATTCATAACGTGAATTAGTTGAATGCATTATGGGAATGTGGGTCTGCAGAGAAGTCCGAATTGTTTAAAAGCTGGGGTTTTTTGTACATAATATGGTTTTCATGATTCATAATTGAGAATAATGATCGATCATCCGGGGAAGCTCCCTTTTTTTGGCTTTGGTCATTTGAAATGAATAGTCTACTTCTGTTATAAGCTCAGACAGTGATGATAAAAGCAGTACTTGTCTCTGTCAATATTTGTGAAAAACAAGTCTCTGGAGATTTCTGAATGTTTTATTTAATGATGAGAATAGTAAATCTGTCCTGTGTGGTGTCTGGGTGAGCTGTCTTATATCAAAACATTATTAATTGATTTTTATACTTTACAGCTGTGTTTTGGGAATAAGTACTGGAATGAAAGCCAAAAGCTCCACTCTGGATTTTAAGAACTGTACTGGAAAAGAGTTAGGGGATTGATTTAATTTTCTGGTTTATTTTGAGGAGGAGGTAAAAGGAGGGACTTTAGCTGCCTGTTAACTTGGTTTGCCAGCAGTCTTGAACTAGTTAGATCATCACAGGAGTATGGCTATCCATTTCCGTGCAAATATCTAGGTTTATGAAGACAGGCATCCAGTGAAGTCTTTATTTTAACTTAAATCCATTATTAACATTGAATTGTGGAAGTAGGGGTTTGCTGGGATTGCTGAAGACATGTGGATTTGCTTCTTCAGACATGAATACTGTGAAGGCCACTTGTCAGAGCTTCTCTTCTAGAAATATTGAGTTTTACATTCTGGACACGCTCTGAACATTAATCAGTTCTTTAAACGTTGTGTTTTGTCTTAACTTTGTTCTGAAACTCATAGTGTAATGTCAGATAGTGTTTGTAGTACATGGTACAGTATGGATAAAGGACTATGCATGTTTGTAACAAGGCTTGCTTTAGCTTGAGTAAGAGAAACAGTGAGAATTTTCTCCCCAGTTTAGAAACACACATTTTCAGGGAAATAAACAACTTCACAAATAGTTATGCAATAGGAATTTGTGGGGTAAGTTGACACTTGCATGTATTTTGCCCTCACAAGGGGACATTCCTTTGAAGGTTGTAATGCAGGCTAATTTCAGTTTAGTTGAGCCATGAGTTTTCCATATGCATGTGTTGTATTTGCTTTTTTCTCCCCTTACTTGGAAGGCATACACACATTCTTAAAATCTTTAGGATACAGTAAAGTTTGTTCTACTGGTTTGGAAGCTGAGTGTGTCTGTAATGTGAGGAGATGACTGTAGGCCAGAAATAGAGAAGATGGGAATGGAGATGGGAGGGTTCAGTCTCCCTGTTCCTAGCGGTGGCCAGCTGCCAACTGGGCTGAAGCTGTAATGTGAAGCTGCAACTCTGGGCTCAGTGTGGGCCCCCAGCACAAGTTCTGTGGGCCTCAGAGATGTCAGTATCTGTTTTGTCCCTAACACAGACTCGATAGATCAATGGGAGGCATTTAGACAGCTTGAGAGTAGAGGCACATACAATCAATGTTGTTTTGCAGTGCAGAAACATATGGAAGTCTAGGAGAACAGAGCTATTTATTCTCCTACTCTAAAATAATGCTCAGAAATCCTGTGGTACAACAGATTTTAGGAGATTATTCAGATGAAGTATTGAATTCTCTGGACTTCAGGCTATTAAGAGCGAAAGCTGTGTCTAGTACCATAGTTATTTCCTTTTGCATGCATGTGTTGTGATGTAGGTATCTCCTGTTTCCCCAATTGCTATATGCTCATGGAGGAGTCTTCCTGCTAGGACCCCTCTGTGGTCTCTTGAAAATAATACAGTGTTTATCTGAAAAAACAGCAATTCCTTTGTGAGGGGATGGGCTTACTGAGGACATGCAGCATGCACTGGAGAAGGGTTTTTTCCTTTTCACCTTTTCATCTCATAGCATTCTCCTTTCTGAAAGCCAGAAAAGTGACACTGAGACAAGAGAAGCAGGAGACAAGAAGGGCCAAAGTTTGGAAGAAGGGAGTTGGGTTAGACAGAACCAGAGCTGCTTCAGCTGGCATTACAGGGATCGGGATGGGGGAGAAAAAAGGGGTGCAGAAGGCTGTTTGGCCTGTTAAATTGGGAGGGATTTGGTGCTGGGGGTCACAAGCCTGGAAGCAAGGAACAAGCCCTACTTCCACATCCACTGTGCTGTGACAGGGAAGACAGGTCTGAATGTGAAGGTGTTGGGAACTGCAGTGGTAATGGATTGATGTTATGCTGCTTCTTGTTTGGATTGAAACATCTGTGGTTGTGTACTGTTTTTGTTCCCACCTTTCAGTAATGACTTCTACCCAATTGTGTTTTTTTACATGTGCTAATGTTTGGGAAGAATTGTGTGAATGAATTTTTCTTTAAATGAATAGTGGGTGCTCTTTCTACTAAGTTTCATGTAGAAAAAGAATGGAGGAATGCTTGTCGCGTACTAAAAACAGGGCCTTGCATTCATCTGCTAATAGGAAGGATTTCCATCCACTGTAATGTAACTATATAAAAAAAGAAACTGAACAGTCTGTGCAGCACCAGTAGTTAAAAACTGGATCTAGATGGCCCAGATAATAGTTAAGGAATAGGACTTGCCTCTCTARAAATCAGAATCACTTTACAGACTACTTGAAACAGGAAAAAAATGGATTATCTGTACTACCAATCCTTTGAGAAGGAACTGTCCTATGGTTATGAAAGCAGGTGTATGAATTTCGTACTCATAGCTGTGGTACCATAAAAATGCCGGTTGTGACCTTTCTTGCTTCTATATAATTCGAATTTTAAAATTCTCATCAGGCTTTTTAGGTATATAGAATGAATGACAAATATAGCTTGCTTAAACTCTCAGTGGTGAAACCTGCAAATAATAATGAAGCCCCTGACACAAATCCTTTGACCTTTTCTCCCATTTAAAAACCACCCATGCCATGAGTGACAAAAAAGTCAAAACCTTAATTATTGGCTTAATTGCTCATATTTTATATAAAGGGATTTCATACTATTTCATGTGATCTGGTTTTCAGATGTAAAACTATAGGGAATAATTTATATGAAGGAATATGAACTAGGAAATGACTTTACAAAAGATTTGATTTTTTAGTGCATTCAACAAAAACTGCGGAGCTTTGTTTTCCTTCCACCTGCTTTATGTAAACAGTCTGTACTTGTACCAAAACTATTTTGTTTTCACAAGTATAATTCTTACCTGCAGTTTCATCTAATCATCCAGTGTTACAGCTAGTTTTTGAGAAAATTGATGTAGGAATTTGAAGGTTTTTATATATATATAAATACCCGTCTGAAACAACAGACAGTAAAGATTGCTGCTGTAAAGTTCATTTTGATAAGATTTTTTCCCCAATCAGCCTCCTATTAAGTTTTGAAACTTTTCGGAAACCATGGAGTGAATCTGCTTTACCTGTCATTAAACTTTCAGTACTTACAGCTGTTTAATACTTGCAGAGGTTGAATATGATAGATTTATATCAAACACTCAGAGCAGGGTTCAGTAAGAACATTTGCACTGCTTGTGCTTCCTTGATGCTTAGCAGCAGCATTTTAAAGTGTTGTAGAAAATACAAGCAACTTCATCATTGCATTATGACAGTTAGGTTTGCAGTGATTTGGAGTATAAGTGAGTGTAACCAAATACTCCTGTTGTACAGATATTTTCATATATTATCACTGTAAAGTAATTTCTTCTTTATGAAGGACTACTGGCTGTCAGTGTCTTTCAGGTGCCTGTCAACGTATCACCATACTTCTTTTCATGTGTACACATTAAAAATTACCATATCCATAGGGAAAATATTTTAATTGGAGAACTTCCTTTTAATTTTTTATGGGTAAAAATGTAGCCATAAAAGGCTCTGTCCTTTAAAATTGCAAATGCAATAAGACATAGGCCAAATCAGAAATGTGAACTTAATTCACCTGAGCAATATTTATATTTTACTGTGATACAGAACGTATATAGAATTCACACTTTAAGTCTAGTGCAAAGTTGAGACAACTTGTGTCAGCATAACAGTGTGTTTTAACTGAGAATGTATTTGATCTGTGCAAGAGGAGAACCTCAGAAAACCTTAAAAAAACCCCCAGAAGAGACAGGACACAATCCCTTTTACATACAGTGACTTGTATATTAAATGGAAGATTTATAAATGAGGATGCTGTAACTTTTTATTAGTTTGTTACTGCCATATGGATTTTTGTTTTGATTTTATTTTTAAGACTCTTAAGCATTGCCTGAAAGAACATACTGCATACTTCTTGTTTTTCTCCCTTTTGCAGATGTTTATTTTCCTTGATTACATCTAGATGGCTTCCCTGTGCCCTAAGTGACTTAAGAACAGTGATATACAGTATCAGTTTGAAAACTCTTTTTATGGGGGGAGAATGTAGTCTGTTATCAGAAAKGTGCTTCGGTTCAAAGGGGAGTCTGTCATGACTGCAGGTCTTTTTATTTTCATGTAACTATCTGCTCTGAACTCTTGAAATCTGCAATCACAGCTTTTACTTTTCCACAATAGTTCTCTTCCTATGAATTTCAGTAAAATTTTCTGGTTTGGATGCATTAAGTTTGTTTACCCTCTGTTTTTAAACTCGCTTGGAATTCTTTTCATAATTTCAGGAATGTGGCATTATCAGGCCTGTTTTTCTAATATTATCCAATAATTCAATACTTTAATTCAGTTATATTTAGATTAATGTAGAAATCTTTAGGCAAACAGTTGGTTTGAACAAAATATTTTCTTCAGCTCATGTAGGTGCGCAGTTGTGCGTCCATGCTGTGAAATGTCAAATCATAAATCCACTGCAGAAAATACTTAGGACTGTGTAGTGTCTTTTTTCCTACAATTTAGAAAATGAAATCAGTCCAAAAGTAAAAATATTTGTGGTAAATAACAAGATAAATTGAAAAATGGCTTAACCTTATGTAAGAGTATTCTTGCACAGGGATGACGTTGGTTTAACTAAGTCAGTACAGTGTGATTTCATATATTGAATTGCTGTCATTTGTGTGTATTGAACTGACTTCCCCCCAAGGTACTTCGAGATAGTATTTCGATTTGTTTTTTCTATGTCAATTTTTCCATGTTTTAGAGTGTTATCCTGGTTTTAAAGACAGGTGTCTGCCAAGGAAGGCGGGAACCTTCCTGGAATGGAAAAGCTGACCCCCTCCCTCCAAATTATTGTAACATTGAAATTACGGGGCTTTCAGGCAAAGATATGGGAAAAGGAATAACAGTTGTTTACTTGGATGTATATATAATGAGGTAAACAAAAAGCAACAACAAAAAACCAGAAAACCCAATAACAGCCTTTTTCTCGCCTGTTGAGCAGCCTCTTTTTGGTGTAGTTGTGCCCACAGCCAGCAGGGGCGCTGGTGGTTCCTGGCGAGGCGGCGTCTGCAGTGGCTCTCGCAGCCGGCAGGGGGCGCTGATGGGCCCTGGTGCGATGGTTCCCCGTGGCTGCAGGGAGCGCTGTGGCGCGAGCACGGCGACCTCTCCATGTGGCAATGGCGGCTCGGGCACGGGGGACGGAGGGGAGACGGCTTCCCTTGGGCAGAAGCCGCAGCAGATCGGAGTCTCAGCACAGGAGCAGCCGCGGCAGGATGGGGCTGACGGGAAGCGGGTCCCAGTCTTGGATTTCAGCATAGGAGCAGCTGCGGCAGCCGGAAAAAAAATTAAGCAGGCTGACCGAAGCAGGTGAGCCAAGCTACAGTGTAGCAGAGCAGCCGGCTGCTCCCCGCAGAAACACCGACTCTTCTGTGTTCCCAACTGGGCACAGACTGACCCATCTCCAGCTAAGAGACTGCTAAGTCACAGTGTAGCAGTGCCCCGGCTGGATACACGCACACCTGGGCACAGGCGGTGCTGCTGCGCTGATCCCTGAACCCAAACGGAGAGAGCCACTGCTGGCCCTGCCCCGCCCCTACCAGGATCCCGGCTCATGAGCATGGCGATACCCCTCGAAGCCAGGCAGGGGGAAGAAAAAGAAACAATAACAATTTTTGGGCACAACCTGAATATGGGATAAAAAATCCCCAAGACAAGTATCCTTGAATATTTTTCAATTAATGAAATTAAGTAGTGTATTCAAGCCAAACGTTATTATCTTTGTTTTGTTCCTCCCCCTGCATGTGCCCCCCATCACACATGCACAAAGGAGATGCTTAATTTCATAGAGTGGAATGAATTTTTGTTATATTTGGGGTGATTTAGCTTCTATATGCAGTAGTAAAGTTATTCTTCAGTGGTAAATGATTCTGTGAAGTGTGCTTTTTAACTGGCACCCTGGTAAGTTACCAACCTCGACACAGAATCTGTAGCTCTCTTAAGTGTCTCAGGTAACCAAATGATGGGGAGGTTGACTTAAACCAGTTGCGTCTAATGGTATTTCATGAGTTGAGAGTACACTTTAGAGTGACAGCCATACAAAAGTTAAGTATTTCACAGCTTACTAGTTGTGTTAGAAGTAGGTTTTAAAATATTAGGAGAATAATGGTTGACAAAGTAAATGACTGGTACATTGGACTGAAAAGAAAAATGGCAGTGAGGGAGGAAAATAATTTTCAGTACTGTATTTTTAGGCTCTATTAATATACAGTCTAAAAGCCATATATCTATAAAGCACTTCCAAGATTGTGGTGAAAATTACCTTTTTTAAAAAAAAGTGGATAAATGAGATTAAACACTATGAATGGCTTGAGCCCACCTTCCCCTCTCAACTGCTGAAATTTTTATGAGCTAACAAATGCAGAAAGTTGTGAGCAGTTTTTCTGTAATGCAGGTTAATGATGATCATCTTTCCAGAGCAAAGAGGTGATGGGTATGAGAGGAGCTTTCCTTTCTCCGTCTTGGAAATCTGCAACGTAAGAATGTATTTGAGACTTAAGCTTTCCTTTTTAGGAATTATCTGGAAATATTTTCATTAAATTCTCTGTGTGCAAGAAATCAGCGCCTCTGTCTTGTTTATTTAGAGAAAGTTGAGATTCATATAGAATGCTCAGAGTACTTTACTTTCTTTGATAATGGTGCAGAACTGGATTTGCCGTAGAGGTGTTTTGCTGGCATGGACTGCGAGGAGGCCTCTCGTTTTGACTAGTTGCTGTTACCGGATGAATCCTGCTTTGGAGTTAGGCTGAGGAACATTTTGTGTCTTCACACAGAATGCTCTAGTAACCAGCTTCCTTGTGCCTTTGGTCTCCAACAGGTGACTCAATTTAAGAATGTGTATTAGCTCGTTCCCTGTAACTGTTTCTAAGTGGAAAGGTCAATTTTCATTTATGTTGGTTCAATAATAGTATCTCCTGGCAACTTAATGAGGTTGATCATACAAATTTGCTGAATATAGGCTCATCAGAAGTTCCTGTGACTCATGAAAACAGAACTTTCCATCCAGTTAACTTTTTTCCAACAGAGTATTAAAAAAATACCCATACAGGCATATACTACTGGAAGTTCCTGTTTTTACCAGTTAAGCTTGAAAGATTTCTTGTAGAAGGAGGGATGTTACTCACTTAAGGAGGTGTACTTACTTTCATGTTACTCCTGCCTTATTGGTCAGTATCAGTCTCACTCACATCCTCTTCTTGTGTAGATTAATTATTTCAAGCTGCCTTCTCCATCTGTTACCAGGTTTGGGAATGCAGCCTTCCACAGTTCACCTGCACGTTTTTAACCCACACTTAAAATGTACAGGCAAAAGTATACCTTCTTAGGCTTTTTATTTCCTTTGTTGATGTTGTTTTCTTTGTTTCTTTTACTGGTGTGTGCAATCAGAAATTTATACTGAAAGTGTCCTCTAATTTTTATGTGAACATGCTGACTTCTTTCACTTCTGTAAATTTCACTGTACAGCTGGAATAGCTGTGCTTCACTAGTTTGACATGAAAAAGGACTCATTTATTATCTTGATAATCTCTGTGTTTCTGGAGTTAGGTCATATTTGCATCTGGTGGAGTTTGTTGGAAGCCAGTTTTTCTCAGTACAGAGACCATGAAAAATGCTTTGTATGAAATCTTCAAGAATAGTTTTTTCAGTAAGTGTCATATACCAGATGGCTTTGAGACCTATTTAGCTATCTGTTTTTGTTAATCTTGCTTTGCTGCTTCAGACCTCAAAACTTAAATTTCCCCACCTGCTGATAAATACAGGGTCATAGGAATTGCCATATTGGGTCAGACCATCTGTTCTTTAATTAGGAGTAGTAACAGATGCTTGGGATGATGATGCAAAAAAAAAAAAATCTACAATAGGCAGTTATGACAGTAGTATACCCTGGGGTGTATCTCTGGGATCCTGTTAGTTTGACTTGTGTCAAAAGACTCAAAGACTTTGGTATCTATTCTAGCTCTGTTATTCAAATGTTTTTTTGTTGCAATGTAATTCTATCTTCTGTTCTTCCCTTTAATGCTGCTAAGCTTTTGGCTTGGCAGTCCCGTGTCCCTTAGCAGTATGTTCCCTACATAGAGGTATGAAGAAGTAGCCCTTTTTGTTGACGGTGAACTTGTCAGCTTTCATTTAGTTGAACATCATCTCTTGTTCTTATGGTATTCTGGGGAGGAAATTCTTCTCTGCCTTTTGTGTGCCATTTTCTATCTTGGTGGGGCAGGGGAAATCGTTGTCTTCCTGATTTTCCCCTTCATATTGGTGTTTCCATGCTGCTTCTGTGTCTCTGTAAGGCTTTTAACTAAACTGCAGTAACTGGATGATTCAAATTTCTCACGTGTTTCAATTGAGAAAACACTGTTGGTTCCTGTGAGAGAGAACTTTTATGTCTTTGAAAATGTATAATTCTTAGGAAATAACTTCAGAATTTTAGCTTTTAATTGAGTTGTAATGGTGGAGATGGCTTTGCAAGGGGAATGTTCACTAAACCTGCAACATTACTGCACAGAAATGCTGCTTTGAACATACAGAACTAAATGGCTGGGGCTGAGTCCCTTTTGGGGGGCTAGGAGGATGTCTATGCTTCTCTGGGCAGTCCTACATCCAAAATGAGAAGCAGCACTTTTGTTTTTTCTTACAGCAACTAGAGTAGTACTTAAAAGATTGTTGAACTGGGAGAGTTTTGATAGTAGCAGCAGCATTATTATCTAAACAGAGATTCCCAAAACAGGGGTTATGGCTCCTACAGATAGGCATGGAACACAATAGAAATTAATTGTTGTTTTTTTGGTATTTTGTGCTCATCAAGAGCACTTGGTATAGAAACCACCTGATGTAGATCAAGATTATAAACACCTCTGTAAAAGTGGTTTTAGCTCTCTTCGTTCTTACCAGTTTTCCAGGGGGAGGCTTACTTCTTAGTGGAGTATTGCTTGGGTATTGCCAGCCTCCTTAAATTGCTTACAATTTTCTGTGTAGATGCTTAAAAAACTCATTAAACCTCAAGGTGAGTGCAAGTTAGTAGTGAAGAAGTGGATGGGATTTGAGTGAGCGGCTGAGAAGGCAAGTAGGAAATTCAATGGCCGGGAGAGAGACAGCTTCCTGTGAGATACATTCATAAAGAGAAATGAAGTGTTGAACCCTATCCTAACTAGCAGGGGAATGCAGCTGTTTTTCTAACCTGCTTCTAAGCATTAGAGCCAGCCGTCTTTGTTGTGCTGTGTTCAGGTTTCCAAGGAGATGTGAGATATTTTTATGAAATTGAGAAATCATGGGAAGAGGAATTTTAAAATGCATGTCAAACCTCAAAATACAGTGGCAGGAGGGACCTGTAATGTGCAATATTTTAAGGATAAAACTTAAATGCCATATGACTGAAAATGTCTTTTTCACCAGTGGTAATGACTTTAGTGTTTAACTGAGAGCTATTTTAGGATGATAAACAACATTCCTTTTATTTTTAACTGCTTGGAGGAGAGACCAAGAGCCTCATAATAGATGCTGTTTATTCCAAAGTGTGCAAGAATTCTTTACTCAGGATCAAAAGTCCTAAAATGTTAGAGAAAGTAACAGTTTGTTTAAAGAATCTGCATATCTAACTCTTGAGCTAGCTGTTTGGGTTGAGAGTGTTCAATGAAGAGATTTTGCATATTGAGCAACCCAGGAATGTTCTGTGTTTAGGATGCTGAGGGCTTTGCAAGATTGTATGAAGTGCTCAAGTCAGCTTTGCGAAGAAACTGTGGATTTTCAGTTGATAACAGCTGTGTGTTGCTGTTGTTTTGCATGTAAAAGGTACTTAGATACAGACTTATCCTTAGGAGTTCTTGGTAGTTGCAGGGAGTCCCTTGAAGTTGCCGGACAAGTGGGCTAATTTTGCTAATTGTGAAGACATGCCATGTTTTGTGAAACACCTGATGAGTTAGTAATCAAAAGATGGACTTCTGTATTGGTGGTGGCATCACAGTGTTTGTTATAGAATGTTTTAGTGCAGGATTGTTAAAATTAGACAAATGGGATTGCATCAGACTTACCATCAAAAGGAGAGACTGATTATCATTTGTGCTTACATACTGCAATTTGAGTACTTGCTTCTGTGTGGCCTGTTTGAACTCAAGATTTATTCTAGTCATAAATTGCTGTAGATTTGTTGTGGTTCTGGCTGTTTTTCTATTTCTTCTGATTTTTTTAAACCTCTTGTGATTTCACTTTTATGCCCATGCTGTCACTAAATGCGCTGATCTCTGTCTTTATTTCTGTGGCTATGGTACCCTTGGTATGGTTGGCAGGTTGAATGGGCAGGTAGGGCATGTAACAGGAAATCATGGGGAGTTTCACTACGAATCTCTTAAAATTCAGGAGAAGGGTAAGCAGAAACTAAAAATAATACCATGTGGATTAGAATGTAAGGTGGAAGCCTTAGATTCTGACTGTAGTTCAGACTCTAGGTAACATTTGGGGCAGAATAGATTTAATGGACATAGGTAAAAAACATTAGCACCAATTTCAGTATAACTAATGTTGTAAATCAATCAACAATGAACTATATGTCTATTGGAAATCAGTCTTCCTCAGTACTACTTGTTTGGGGAAGCCAGCAACCCATAGCATTGTTGGATCTCCAGCTGTCATAGTTCTTGTTCTTTATTCCATGGGTCAATGAGGATTTTCTTTACAAGCAGGCAATAATGGGACTTTAAAGATATATGGAACACCTGGTTTATTTAAAAAAAACCTAAGTAAGAATTTTTTAGAATTTCACTGGAAAAAACCAAACAAACCAACCCAATAAATGTCTTAAACTTTTTGGTAGAGGAGTCATCCCTTTTTATATGCTTAAAATCTCTTCTATAAAATTCTTTAAGTTGTTATATCTCTTTAGGATGGTTTCATGCTGATTTTTACGTTAAAGACTTAGGTTTTGTTTTACTGAATGTTTTAGGAAGAAGGATTCACCTACATTAACTTAGTAATGTGTCAAACCTTAATTTCATCCTGTCACCAACGAAGATATTTGAACATTGATGTAAACAAGAGAGCTGAAAACTTTATTTGCATTAATGAAAATATTTGTCATATATTTGAAAATAGTGTTGTTCTCGAGAAATCACAACCCAATGAATTGCAGAAGTTTTGAAGAGTATGAAACTGTTACGAGATTTTTATTGATGCAGAAAACCAGATGCCTTTACAAACTATCGCCAGTTGTGGTTTTCTTGGAGTAGCAGGCCTGTGAACTACTCTGGTGATTTGAGTTTTGTCTTTGCTTGAATAAAATATGTTTGAGACCAAGATAATAGAAAAAAGCTTGAGTAACTTCAAAAATGGATTGAAAATGCAAAAACTTTGACTGATAGTAACAAATATTACTGAAGGTTACATTACCTGGTGTATAGGAACAATTAAGTTGTTTCTCATGAATGTAATGGCTTCAGACTTAGAGGCTAGATTTAGATTAGATGTTAAAAAGAAAGTCTGTACTGTGAGGGTAGTGAGGCACTGGAACAGATTTCCCAGAGAAATTGTGGGTGCTCCATTCTGGGAAGTGTTCAAAGCCAGATTGGATGGGGCTTTGAGCAACCTGGTCTTGTGGAAGGTGTCTCTACCCATGACAATGGGGTTGGACTAGACCATCTTGAAAGTCCCTTCCAACCCAAACCATTCAATATATTTGACCTTATATGTGTAGAAAAGGTGAAAGTGTGAGGGATGAATTATATAGGGGTCAACTGATGAGAAAGATATAGATTTTTTTTTCTGTTGGTATTTGAGTTAGCTAGCACAGAGAGAGCTTCAGTGAGCACTTCAAGTTATGCAGACATGCTTTCCCAGCTTTACTGTAGAGAGCAAAGTTAAGATTTTTTTTTTGCAGTGAAACCTCAAAGCTGAAAGGAATTTCAAAATGAAAATAAAATCATCATCTGTCAGGAGAGATTCATTAGCTGCTATTCAGTGCTGAAAACTGAGCAAAATGCTTGTGGCCAGCTAAATGAATATGAATATGTTACAGTTTTATATTTTTTTTTTGCATGCATAACGAAACACATCTAAATAATTTTGATTTAGGCATGATTGCAGTTGGTTAATGTCCACTTGTATTTAAAACTTTCCAGAAACAAAATCATGCTTTTCTGGGAATCAGTTTTATTTTAAGGAATGATAAACACCATTTTTTACATAGATGAGATGAGTTCTGTCTCTTCAGTTATCTCTCATATAAAACTGACACCAGGTTTCATTAAAGGCGTGATTTGCTGCTGTGAACACTTAGCCCTAAAATTGCACATATCTTGCCTAAGGAAAGGTCTTAATTGTGTGTATATTTTTGTTGTGAAGTCAGAACTAGTGTCTCTGGTAGATTTAGTAATCAAAATAGCAAATAGAGTTCTGCCAAATGCTTTTGTTTGCTATAGAAATCAATGTGGTGAACGAGGCAGAGATACTGCAGCGAAAAAATTGCTGTCTGAAGAATTAATAGAGCATTTGTATAGTAACAATGTGTGTAAATGAAAGAAAATTTGTCTAAGTAACAATGCAGCAGCTTTTTCAGGTTAGTCCTTTGGTTGTGATGTTTTAGAAGTTTTAATTGATAATCTGTTTTAGAGAAAAGTGAAGCATTAATTGCTAGGCTACAGCAAAATGCTGTGGTCCCCTCAAAGGGTGTATGTCAAGCAAATCTTCTGACTTTTTGTCTCTGATGTGAGAGCGATCTCTGCTCTTGCCTCTAAGCATCATATAGGTGTATGAAATGTGGTACTCTGAATAATGGTCGCTACTTGTGTAGTAACGCGGCCTGCTACTACAAATGGGCCTGTGCCTTCTGAGGTGCTGTCTGTCTTTGTGCTTGCAGGCACAGACTCACCTGCCCTCTGGTGTCAGAGCTGCATGTAGGGAATGCAGCAGAGACCAAGTAAGTGTTTGGTCTCTGAAGTTAGGAAGGTGGTTATGCACTCCCCCACAAAACACGGCAGAAAGGAGGTCTGTCTGTGAGTGGTACATTTAATGTGCACAGTAGCTGTGACAGTGTAGGCTTAGTGCTTTTCCCTTCTGTCCTTTGCAAAAGAAACTATGTACCTTTGCACAAGCTTTCATCTTTTGTTTTCATCTGAGAGAAGAGGGAAGGCAGCAAGCTTTCCACCTAATTACATTTTGTACTTTACACAGGGACTTTTGTTTCACATCCAGGAGCATTTCAGAGCCACGCTGTGGCTGTCACACTTCTCACCTCCAGCGCTGTCTTCTTCCCTGAAATGCTGCCAGTGGATATAGATTAATGGAATTGTTTAAGTTGGAAAAGACTGCTAAGATAATCGAGTCCAACTCTTAACCTAGTACTGCCAAGTTCATCGGTAAGCCATGTCCCCAAATGCCTCATCTACATGTCTTTTAGATACCTCCATGGATGGTGACTCCACGACTTCCCTGGGCAGCTTGTTCGAATGCTTGTCAGCCCTTCTGGGGAAGAAAGTTTTCCTAATATCCAGTCTAAGCAACTACTACAACTTGAAACCATTTCCTCTTGTCCTGTTGCTTGTAACTGTGAGAAGAGACCAGCCCCTACCTTGCTACAGCCTCCTTTCAGGTAGTTTTAAGTATTCAAGGAAATGCAGTGGTGTGAGCCAATGCTACAAAAAATGCTGGTGAAACAACATTAAGTAATAGTACATAGTCTCCTCAAGGTCTTGAATGTGGCCCTGACTGTGGGGGCAATGCATCTACATTTGCCTTTTTCCTTGGAACTTTCTATTACTGTGCAGTGAAGAAACTACCTTTATGGCACTCCGTGTATGAGGTTACCTGTGCTGTTTGCATTATTCAGTTTGTAAAATGAGTGGATGGCTTTGGTGCTAATTAAACATCATCCTCCCAGGAACCAATTATCTGTAAGTAGAAACAGCAGAAGCATGATACTGCGTTTCGTCCCAGGGAAGATGAAACATTTCCCTATCYAATGCTTCTGCCTTGGTTAACAAGTCATATGCATTTTGTCAGTTGGATTTACATGTGAGATCTCTAAGCAGAAACCTCAGGGCATAGCAGTGCTTAATGTATAATAAATACTATTTGCCTTTTTTAATGGCTAAATGAAAATGCATTTTAAGCTTTTATCAAGAATCTTTGTAAACATTTTATGAAACTTTAAAAGTAATCTTTAATGGTTTTTTTAAGAGGTCTGGCTAAGAAAATTTTCTTAGTAATGTTGTCACTCATACCTAAATGGGGAAAAATGGCTGCAGCTGAAAACTGTTTAACAATTTCTTAATGGAATGGTTCTAAGAAGGAAACGAGTATTCTAGTAGTACAGACCTTTGGCAGTTTGGGGAATTAAGTTAATCAGTGATGGCAAATCCAGAAGGTGACTATATGCAGGTCAAGACTCAGGCATGTTGATGGGGCTCAGAGCCTTGTAGTATTTGTGCACTGGTTCCAAGAATCTGTTTCCCATTAAGTTAATCAGATGCTTACAACTTTTTACAGCTGCTTAACCTGCAAAGGGCTATTTTAACTGCATTGTGATGTTCAAGAGGCATGTCACATGTTGCTCTTGTTAGTTCTTCTCATCTTCACAACAAAATTAGGGAAGTATTTGTTTCTTCCTTAAATCTTCAAAATAAATATTTCAATAAAATGTTGAATAAAAAGCCCTAAAAACTATCCCTTGACTATTTAGCATTCACCCACATCTTGTTTATCATCAGTTCTCCATTTGATATGGTGTCTCTCAGCTGCTAATATGAATAGACAGTTGAGAAAGCATATTCCTTGACATGCATCTGTTGCTTTCTTTACCTGTAGAGAAGTTTTAAGATCTGTATCTGTGTTCCATGAAATTTTTTAAAAAATTAATGAGACCGTTGTTTCTCTATAGGGAAACTGTGTTTTCATTTTCTGCCTTTAGCTCAGTGGCATGCTGCTATTGTGGTTACTCACTGTTAGCCCCACAGGTTGCACTGGTGAAAGTGTCTTTGCAGAACATTTTAGTGCATCCTTAAGAAGCTGCGGGAGAGCATGGTTCATGTTTGGGGTTTTTTGGTTCCCCCCTGCTGAAGATAGTACGTGTCTCATAAGTAAGAGTTTTCAGCATTTGAAACAGTAGATTCTACCAAACAAATTGCATTACTTCTGTAAAGTGAATAATCTCTCTAATGGATGGCATGTGTTATGTCACAGTGTTAAGGAAATCAATTCCACCAGATGCTCAGCTGTCTCCTAGCCTCCAGCTGCTGCTTCCCTTATGCTTCACACCCAAATTGTTTGGAAGGTATTTGTGGTGACTGGGAAGGTGGATTTTGGTGTATTTTAGGCATCTTGGACTAAAAAAAGAATTTGTTCTTTTGTGGATTGTGTTGCTTTAGAATTGTTTGGTCGAAGTCTATTTGGACAATAACATTAGAATACAACCAGTAATAAAATCAAAAAGATAATTTTTTTTGATCTAATAATTAATTTCTCTGACACATAGGATAATCCTTTTTCTAATATGATTCCTCTCTATTCTATAAAACTCCCACAAAAGTTGTCACTATCTTCAGAGTTTTGTATATGCAGTTTACTTGTGGAGCTTAGAGCATTCAAAAAAGTTTTCTTTTTGGCCTAAATGATAATACTACATAGGGAATTTTTTTGCAAGGATATTCAGTGCAGTAGTACTGGTCTTATAACTTGGTCTTTTCATGCAGTTATTATGCACAGTAAAATCCACAGCACAGTGGAAGAATGAAAAGTGACAGTTGCTTGTTCGAATTTAAATGGCATAATAAAAAGTTATGATCTATGCGAGAACTTTTAATTGATCTTTTTATGCACAAGTATTATCCTGACATACTGTCAAAATGAAGGTACAGATGAATGAAATTACTAAGTTTTTTAGGTAGTTGCATGGATTTGTTTCTCAGATCCTTTTCCTTGAAACAACACTTCTGTAGAAGGCTGAATTTAAAGATACTTACCAGATTTGGGGGATTCTCCTTTTATTTGAATATTTACAGTAATTTTACAGTAGTTTCATGTATGTATTTATTAGGTTCTTAAAGTGGCCTTGTGCATATGATTTTATATATGGTCAAATTTGCCACCTTTTTCCCTTTTGGCAATGTATTATTCATTACTTTCTGTGGAGTCTTTTCTAATAGTGTACTGTACTGAAATTTTTGTAGAATGGTTGCTGTTACGGTGATGTTTAAGTCCTCCCTCCTGGTGGAAATTTTCTTTCAGTTGTCCCGTGAGTTATGTAGGATATCTCCCTGCATGTAGATAATTCATCTATCAGCTACACGAATATATCTGCGTAGATATATCTGTGCAGTAATATAATTGTAGATATTATGTCTTTGATAGTTATAACATAAATAGCTTTTTTTTTCTGAAGGTTCTCTAATTGACATCTTCAATTATTAGATTTGTCACCTGCCTAGTCTTTTCCCAGGAGTTGTAATAAATGTCAGTATCTGGTGTGCAGGAAGATGGGATGTGACAAGAATAATGTATAGAGAGTATTTTTTTAACTGCTATTACTATGACGTGTTCCTTTAATGAACCAGAATTTGTAAGTACATCTGCTCAGACTGGAAGTTATAGTCAACTAAAATGAGGTTCTGTAGTAGAAGTTTTTGATGGTCTTCATGATAGATGGTGTTGGTATCCCACCTTTTAATGCTGATGTCTTCTTTGGAATACTCTTCATGATGAGTTATCCATTAAATCTTGCTTAAATTATTGATGTTTGGCAGTTCACAAAGCTAGATGGGCATGCCAACATTTTACACTTTGGACTTTCAGCTGGAGGAATCTCAGTTTTATAAAGAAGGACGTATCTGAAGTTTTGGTTGCTTCACGGTTAACTTTCTTGATTTTATGTTTTGAGATGCAGATGCTGAAAATAATTAATGCATTTACCTATATTTCTCTTCTGCTGTAGTAGTCACTTGTGGAGCTTCACAGTTAAACTGAACATGTCTCACTTTCAGCTTCCTGTGGCCACTCTTTCTCTGATGCATATGGATTGTTTTAGTGCAGCTCATGTTGCATGTAAAAGTTTTGGAAGGCAGCTACAGAGAGGGTGAAGTATGTCGTGTTGGTGTGGAAGTAATGCTATATCTGCTAAATAAATAGCCACCCAGCTCATTTATCATTTTCTGCTGTTCAATAGCTATGTCCATTAGAAGAGAGGAGGTATCCCTGATTAAGTCTGCTGCTTTGGATACACTTCTGCCCTGTTCTCTGTGTTACCATGTCAGTATTGTGTGTCCTTTACCATGGCTTTCTACATTTCTCTTTGAAGCGCTCTGCTTGTTTCTCTGCTTTATGTGCTTTATCTCCTGCTGCTGCTCGGTACTTCTGCTTAGCGTAGAGTTACATACCCTGATATTTACTCACTGTTTGAATGGATTCAGCTGCCCACTTGGAACATCAGATGTCTGAGCTGATCTGCGATGACTTTTCTAAAAACGATTGTACTGTGCTATACTTTTGTCTGTGCATGTTTTGAAAAATCAGTAAACTAGTGAATGGTATGCTATGTTTTATTTCAAGTGTTGGTCGTATAATTTTTTTGTGCTCAGATTTTTTTTTATAATTAATTCTTGGTGTAAACTGTTCGTAAGTTTGCATCAGTTAAAAGAACCATTTGTGCTGACCGATTTAAAAGCAATTTATATTCCTGCCTTGCTGTGCTGAACATCATCATTTTTCTGAAAATATGGATTGTCTTTTTTTTTTTTTTTACATTAACAATACTGTAGTTGTGTCTGTGTAACTGCTTATTGACAGAGAGGATGTTGATTTCGGAATCTTTGCTCAGCACAATAATTTGATCTTCAAACTGTGTTTTGTATTTGGTGTCTGAAAATGACCTTTTGAGGTCCTATCTGGAACCTGGAGTTCTGCGTCCATCTAGAAAGAGGTGGCCTAAAATGGGTAGATGGACCTGCACTGGGACTTTAGATACCTAAGGCACATAAGAGTGCACTGTCAGGACAGAGGAGGGGAAGGAAGACTCCAGCCACCTGTGATTCTTCACCTGGAATATGCAGTTACCCTCAGCATCGTCACTTTGTGCTGCTGCTGTGCTTGCCAGAACTGTGGGCTGCATAAACATCCAACTGTATGCACCCGATCTGCAATGGTATGTTGTTCATCAGGACAGGGGTGTATCTGGTGAACTGCTCAAAGCTTGAAAATGCATCTTCGGTACACACTGTTTTTCTTTCCTGGATGTCCTTCCATACCATTTAACATCAGGCAAAAAAAGACCACTAGCATGAATAGAAATGTCTGTAGCAAATGTCAGGAAGCTCAGGAGGAGAAAGCTCAAACAACATTTTACATACTCGAACTTTATTACTTGGGCCTTTTCTTGTTTGGAATTTCTGAATTTCTTTCTGGGTTTCTTAACCGCTCACTTGGCTGGTGTCTGTTGTGATTTTCTTCCACTGTCGGTGAATCCACTTATTCCTGTCGAAGACTCTATCAGATGAAAATATTCCCAAATCTACCAATGTGATGCAGGAATTCAGTGTGATTGGAGTTGACAGGTCTTTGCAATGAGCAAAAGGGTGTAGAGTAGAGTCACAACTTGAGTTTTCTTAACAGGGTTGTTCCTGCTCTCAATATCTTAGGAAGAGGTCCATTATGAGTACTTCCACATGCCTCAAATCAGCCCTTTTTTGTCCCTCTCGTACTTCAGCRTCCTTTGACTTGGTGGTTTGTTGAAGTTTCTGGTTTTGATCTGGTATTCCAGTAGATAAGAGTCTCAGAAACTTCATGGGAACCCCTACAGCTCCACTCTCCCTCCAGGATGATGGGAAGTGTTTGCCCTGTCTCCTGCTTTCTTCAGGACTTTATTTTTGTGTGGGAGGAGCTGTCATAACTTCTGATACTTCACAGGATGAGAGTGTAGTTGCACAATGCTGGCTGAAACATCCAAATAACTCTGTTTCCTTTCTAGTCAGTCTGAAGGCTTTGCATTAGAACTGCTGGATTAATGAAACTGGTTTTAATTCAGAAGGATGACTTCAAGTTTACGGGGGCTCATTGATTCTTCTTTTGTAGTTTGAAGAAATTTCCTTTGCTTCAAATGAATCGCAGGAATTTCCACCTTCTTTCTATCTCCCCTTCTTTCTATCTCCCAAGGGTTTCTCTTATCAATTTGATATGCTCTAAGTATACTTGAATCCTACATTTCTTCTCTGATGCAGCCAAGTCAGTTATGCAACTATTGCTTTATTAATAGACTCTTAGAAAAATCTGTTGTTTGATCTCCTTAAAGCATGTGAGACATTAAGGGTCTTGGAAACATAACTTCATATGATCATCATAGGTAATAACTCTTCCAATATTTCATGAATAGAAATTGAATGAGTTGCCTAAATAAAATGTGTCTGCCCCAGGAAATCTGTTTTGTCATTTAGCAGACAGTTCAGTGTCACTTTCTAAGATTTGGCTTATCTTGGAGAAGACCCTCCTTATTTATTCTGCCAGCAAAGTAAATCAGTCAGGCTGTTTAATATGTGTGAATTAAAATAACATACCGGGGTTTTTTCTGATCACTAGGGAAATTGCTAGAGCCAGTAAAAATTGATGAATTGTTCCAGCTTTTGCATTTTTAACAGAAGAACAAAACAATTTTTGCTGATTTTTACTCAGCAAATTCAATGCCAATATTCGACTAATAAGTGTGGCTGAACCTACTGACTTTTCCCCAGCTTCTGCTGCATTAGGCTCTGAGTAGTTCTCTTTACATTCATATGGAAGTATTCTAGCAAATAAGGAAAATTCAGGGATTGCCTGGGAATTGTGGCTGAAGCGACTCTCTTAATCTAATACAGGAGTCTTTAGGACTTCTACTAAATAGTTTTTTTCCTTGATAAAAATCTGTTTATAGCCTTGAGTTATACTGTTATTCATTTTGTGATCTTTTTAGAGTTGTCTTGGTTTCTTGATCACTTAATTGGATGAAGTAAGATTCACTGAGGATAGCACTGGAGTTGGATTATCCAACTCCAGTGGTTTGGGGCAACCTGTATGGGCCAGTTCAGAGTTTAAATGGCTTAACCTTTTTTTGCCAATGGTTGGTTGTATTAAGAAGTAGGTAGTAGTGATGAACCTGTCCTACTTTTAGTGTGTCCTGTAAATGTTTCCCTAAAGAAAAAACTAGCTAAAGGGTCAGAGTAAAGAGCACGTTTGAAATGTGATTAAACGAAAAATTTAATCTTTTTTCAAGTGATAGAGGAGGTAGTAAAATACTTGTGTGGAATCTGGCACGCATTGTCTGTAAGTGGACAGACAGGATGGTATCTTATGTGATTCAGTGATGGGCAGAAACTATTTTGCTGCTTGGTCTCATTTCTTGGTGTACTGATTTCCGAAAACCTTGAGAACCACCTTAGTTCTTCAAAGATAACTGCTTTGTAAGATTGTGCCTTTGGGGATATTGGGTCCCTAGTAGTAATTTGACGGAATGTTAAAGTTACTGAGTAGCAGTTTAATAGAATGAGTGACAGCTTAATAATTAGTGGGCTTCGCTTAATTTACCTTATGCGATTTCATGTGTATATAATTGCCTGGACCACCAAACTTGTGTCAAGTTAAACCCTGGCTTCCCTCTGTCCTTCACTTATTTGAAATCTAGCTGTGCTACCAAAAAAACTGAAAATGCTAGCTTTTAAAAAGTATAGAACGTCCTATCTGGCACATCTAAAAGGGTATCCAGAACTCTGCCTAATTAATCGTTTTTAACAAAATTTGAGATAAATGTTATAAATATGTATATGTCAGTGGTTAGAATTGTCTGGCTTGACAGCTGAGACTGTTTGTAATCCCCATCTCCCAGAGATGAAGAATGTCTGATGCTTTCTGTTCTTCAGTTCTGGGTTCAATAGCACAGCATCTTGGGCAACAGATTGAAAAGCTGAAAAATATTTAGAAATGTATTCATAAACCTTGCTCTCAGCGCCTTAGTCACACCTGAGTCACTAGCCTTTTTGTAAAGTATCTCCTTGAAAGATACCTAGCATCATAGTGAATGTAAAAGTGTGAGTGTATTTGTGATCTCAGAGTTTTGCAAAATGGCTCCCAGAATTTGTATGTTTTGCTTAGGGTTAGGGTCTGGTGTTGCTTTGCCACAATGACACTGGCTTTATTTTCACTGTGGTCTCCAAGAAGAGAGGAAGAAAAGGAAAACTACTGTAAGAGTTTCATGAATGATCAGGAGCAACTTCTTTGGTCATATCACATTGTTATTAAATGCTGCTTTCAAAAGCCTGAAGAATAAACTCTTCTAGAGACAAAATGCTTTTAAAATTCTGAGAATTTTTCATGCTTGACATCAGCTGAGATGGAGCTCTGAAGTACATTGTTGATGCTAGTGAACTTTGATTTTTACTGCAATTTTGTGTATTATGTAAAGCAAGACTGTAGATTAGCCTTCTATTAATAGTTGTCTCTTACTGTCATGTTTCAAGGTTATATTTGTTATTAGCATTTTTCTGTCTGAGCTACACTTGCTAAAGTATCTTTAAGGGTCACAATTACAGATGATGTATTACCTTTATCATTATTTAAATATGTTGTACTTTATCTACTGTGTGCAACATTATGCTAATATGCTTTGGAAGAAGTTGGCTGAAGCTGTACCTAAGGTGATGGGGCAGCATGAGTTGCCTAAGTTGCAGATATGTTGTAACTTTTCTAAAATCCTGGGTAGGCTGGAACATGGTACATGCTGGAAATGCCTTTTTTTTTCCCCTTCAGTGATGAATTATATAACCAGTTTGTAAAGCACATGCCAGGCACTAGGTTAAGCAGTTAAAACTTAGCGCAAATGATTTACCAATTAATTTTTTTCCTTTTTTAATGTGTAAATTGAAAAAAAGAGTATGTACTGTTCTTTGAACCTAGACTGTAAGTGCTTAAAATTTCATTAAGAAACTTCACATTTGGAAGATGTTGTTAGGGATGGGACCTTTTTTTAGTTAGGCAGATTTTTCCAGGCAGGTGGTAATCTTTCTAAGCTTCAAAAAATAGTTTGCATTTACACAAAGGGTCTCTTAAAAGTTGAAACAGGTACTGTATCAGCAGGTACAGTCTCTACATATTCTCTGTGTCCTGCTATTGTCCATACTATTAACCTGATTTCCCTTATGCAGGAAAATTGAGCAACTTTCTTAATGTATAGTCATGGAGATGTATTTACTAATAATTCTCTAGTGAAGAATTTTCTGATGCTTGCTTTAGAGATAGTGAAATTAAACCAGAAGACATCTACTTCCAGAGAAGGTCACATCACCACCACCCCTCTAAAAAAAGATTATTTATTGGCTAAAACTCTATGGTTGTCACTTAAAACCATAAATTCCTGTCCCCATCCATAAATTATTGATGATACGTGACACTTTATCTCAAATTTTGCAAAACAGACTCTTGATTTGTATTTTGTTAATTAGGTTTTTTGTTTTCTTGGATATCAGTTAAATTGGGATATCTTTACCAAAATCTTTGAGAGCAGGGACACAGAAGGTGGGAAGAGAGGTCTTGGCTTGTTCCTCTTTCTTCTGTGTAGAATCCTGCAAGAGAACAGTTTTGTCCTCTGTTTTCTATTCTGGGGTTTTCTGACATTTTTCCACCTGTGGGTTCCAGAGAAATTGCCCAAGAAGATTGCTTGTGAGCTTTTAAAGGACAGATTATGGAATTGAAAGGTCTCATGGAACAGTTTATTTGGGCAACCATCCTACTTGTAGTGGAATCCAATTTTTCTTCAGCTTCCTTATTCAGTATCTCCAGTAACATTTTAAAATGTTTACCTACATCTTGGGGGAGGAAGGGAAGGGAGGGAGCAGGAAGTATGTGATGCTTACGGATGTGGTGCGTAGAGCAATACTGCGCCACATTCATTTGAATCTGCAATGGAGAAAAAACAAATATCTACAGAACGTACAGGAGGATTTGCAGTGGGATTTTCCCCCCCTTTTGTTCTTGCTTCTACATAGATATTTCGTTTCCATAACAACACAAGGTAATGGTTAAATGCATGCTGGGGCTGGGTTTGTTGGATTCGGTTGTTTGGTTTTTTTTCTTCTCTTGCTACTTATGTTTCAAAGTGTATTATATGTAGAGTAAAACCTCAGAAGCAATATGGTAATTCTGTTAATGGCTTTTGTTATGAAACTAAAATATTAAGCTGATAAACATGGTGTAATATTTGGGAATGGCGTCTTTCTTTTATACTTTGAAGATAACTTGTGATGTAGTGTTTGTTAATGTGTAAATCTGGATTGAGGCTAAAGGAGGACATGCAAAATGTCATGTCTGTTGTCAGTCTAAAAAAAGTAAAGTCTTATACCATCCAAGATGTTACTAGGGCTTACACAAATATAGCACTGTGATAAGCTGCAGCTTGAGTACTTATCTCAATTGCAACTTGAATGCTTACCTGACTGCTTTTCAGCCAGTACTGAAAATTGCTGGTCTGAAATACCTACCCAAAAACCAGTGGTGAAATGGACTCTGTATTATTCTGGTTTCTGGTGCATACTGTCTGTGCCTTTTAGAGCATTAGTGTAGAAACTGCAAATAATTGCCTTTAAGGACAGTAAGCACGCTGTTGCTGATGAGAAGCACTTGTGTTAATATGCTGAATTCTGTCTGTGGCACTGGCTTGTGAAGGTGAGCGAGCACGACTGGTTACAGCACTTAACAGTAGTCGGAGCAATCCACTAGGTAGCTGAATGGAGCAGAATGTGACGGTGGGAAATACATCTGTTCTTCTTTGTGTGACTTTCTGGTGGGTAGAGTGTGGCATTGGCTTTACTTCAAACTCGCAGAAAGTACATAGCTCTTGAAAATCCAAGCCAAAATGCTAAGTTATAAAAGAAAGCAAACGTTGTGCTTCGATTTCTGCTGTGTGCTGAAGCTGAGGCGCTGACATTTCAGCAGCAGAACGATGTCTTCATAGAGATGATGAGTACAGGCTGAGTCATGTAATTTTCAGCTTCAAAAATTAAAATTAATCTGCTGTACATAAAGTTTTTCATTGCTGCCAGCTCACTCTGAAAACTTAGTTATGCCATATTTGCCGGTGTAATTGCAAACATTTTGTCTGTCTTTTCTGCTTTCGTTTGGGTTTTGTTTTTCTTTTCTTTTTTTTTTTAAAGAGAGAAATGTATGTAGGTTTTCCAGCTACTTGCCAACAGCTTGCATCTAAACAGCCACAATGTCACCTTCTCTCTGCATTACTGTGCTAGTCCTTTATGGACTTGGGGCTTTTCCTTGTAGTAAGTTTGATTGTCAAAGTCCAAATGTAGGTTTTCTATTTGTAGGTCAGTTACAGTCACTTGGAGGTTAAACAGCAATAGAGTTTTTTCTTTTCATTCTGGGATTTTAATTTTTAGTATTCTAAGCAAATATAGGCAGTAATATAAAGCGGAGTAAAGTTTTAGGGTTTTTGATCTTTGCCTGAAATAAGGTACATCCATATCTTTAAATGACTGGATCATCACTTTGGGAAGGGGAAAACCTTTCTTTGAGCTGTTCTATGAGGTCTAGTACCTGTTGAGCTGCTGTTTCTTAAGTGGATTATGTGGTGTCTTTGTACCAGTATCAGGGTCTGTTAGAGGAACAGTTTAGGGCATGATGTGGGGCTGTGTGGAATACCCTTGAAATCTGGGTGGTAGAGGGAAATAAGGGAAGATAACTCCAGTGGTTTGAGATTTGGAATCTCCACTGTAGGAAGTTGCTTGTTGTGTTTCCATCATAGTTTTATGAACAAAAGAAATTATGGAAAAAAAATCCGGAGGAATTTCAGGAGCAATAAGTATCAGTGATATGCAAGGATGCTTTTAAATTCTTTCGCATCTGTCATCATTTTGGTTTATTTCTTATACCACTTACTAAARTAATTCTATAGGTGTCTTAAATTACTGACGGTTCCATGTAGTGGGGGTATATGAACTTCCTGATACTGCCTTTGTGCCTGGGTGATGATTCCAGATTCTTCCTTGTGTCTCCCTGCTTCTGCCTCCTGTATAGAGTTTTATTTTGCCCTGGACTCAGTCAGGACTTTCTTATTTAGCCAAAGGTCTCTCTTTCCCATACTACCCCTTCCAAAGTCCAGATTTGTGTGTTCTACTCCTCTTTATCCTTTCCCTCAGGTTCTTAACCACCTCTCTGTAGTCAAGGCTGCCATGGCCAGGCCATCCTGGTGTGTGATTAGCAGACCCACCTGTGCATCAGCCTTGACTGGCCCAGGCAGTACCTGTGTCAAAAGCTTCTCTGTGTCACTGTAACATTACAATCAAGTTTGAAATTAAAACATGTTTTCCACTGTGTTAAATACTAATATGAATCCCAGTTGATTAAAAGAAAATGTGATAGTGTATACAAAATGGAATAAAGTGGTATATTCAGTAGCCATTTGCTTTTCTGCGTAAAACAGAAATTGGGAACACCTTTTCGAATGATAATAAAATACATAAAAGGGAATTTCTTTGCACATATCCTCAGTATTTTTTGAGATAAAGACAGACTATCTGCACCAGTATAAGCTTTAGAATCAACAAATTATTTCTCTCATGTATTAAAAGATCATGTGGGAGGCCTTCATTGTGAACAAGCTGGTGATATTTTTCTTCACAGAATTCTGAAAAGAAATTTCTGTGGTAACAGTGACATTTGCCAATTTGGTCTTAAGGATATTTCTTTCTCTCTAGTAAAATGCAATTTGCCCTAATAGGAATTACACAGTTATTGTGTACAGGTTCTTTTTATAGAGAGATGCATGTTAACCTTGCAGACGATTTAACTAATGGTTTTCTGATGTTCTGGTGGTTTCCTTATTTTTATCTCTGTCCTTTCAGTGGAAGATATTTCAAGAGGAAAATCATGAAATGTAAAAGCTAGCTCTAAAACTTGATTGTTTTACTCCTTCAGTTTACCACCTGAGTTACACAAGAATTTGGGTAATTTGTGCTTTATAGTTTCAACTGCAGCTTCCTCCATGATGTCTTAATGGAGGCTGAAGAAATCAATGAAAGGCTCACTGCCAAGAAGCATTAGTATCATACTAATGCAGTTTATTTGGTGGTTCTTGCCTAAGTGTAAAAGCTGAAGCATAAATAAATAACCTAATAGTTTCTGTGGGATTGAAACCTTTACATCCTTATTTGAAAACTTTACATCCCTATCATGTAATACTTCCATCTTTCAATTGAAGCTTGCCCATAATGAAAGATCCCCTCTTTATATGCATTAATGTTAAATATTAATTACCAGGCTTCTGGTGATTTTTGAACTGTTTTCTATTTTAATAAATATTTGTATTGGAGATGGTTAAAAATATTTGGTAGCTATGAGACTAAATAAAAGACATGAGAGAAAATGTGGCTTGAAAGTGATGGATATTGTTCGTAAGTAATGATTGTTAAATCAAGATGTTGGTGATTACATCTCAAGGCTGAAGGGAAGGAACTGTGAAATGCTGTAGGTACCACCCACTTAAGATGTACATCAGTTTTTGGAGGTCAGTGTGTGGTGGAAGTGAGCCTGAATTAAGAAGCAGCTTTTGGGCTACAGTTTTCTTGCCTCTTAGCCACTGACCTTCCTCTTCTTACGGAGTTGCCTGTATATTCTTCAGGTATTCTGTCTCATCTCACCTTCTGACACTGCCACCTATGATCTGGTGGTATCTTAGTTGTACAGGAAGATGTACTTGTTGCCAGTGGTCTCATCCATGATGTGTCCTTTTCTTTTTAAAATGTAAAGTTTTCATACAAGTGAAAAACAAATGGAGTTTTGGCTATTTTTATCCTCCTAGGCAGACAGAAATTTCTTTATCTTTGCGGGGGAGGAAATCCAGACCTGTAGATCTTGGTGTCTTTACTTGATCTAACCCACTTGACCAGGTAAGACAGTAGTCACTTCATATCATGGCTACTTTCTTTCGAGAACAACTGTAATTAATGTAAAGTGTTTCTTCTTGTGACACAAGTATCTTGTAGATTTGAAGGATGGAATTCATTTGGCTCACTTCCATAAAACAAACTCAGATTTTTTGTGGAGCTTTTTTTTGTATACACTGTCTTATTCATCACATGGAGCCCTTTTTTTTTCTGTATTAGACAAAAGATTATATTTTTCCCATAATAAATTTAGATTATTTTCTTAGTATTTAACATAAGGCAAAACTTAAAATCTGTATAATTTTTTTGTCATAAAGTTGGACATTTTCTTACAGAACTAATTACGTATGTGGTTTTAAGAATGCTTTCTCTTATATGTTGGCTGCCTTTGTGGTCTGTTAGTTCCTTAATGACTGTTCAACTTGATTTTAAAACAGGTAAGAGTAATTCTTTGGAAAGACTGATATGCTCTTCATTACTTGCATCCTACGTACAAGCTATTGATTGATGGCTTTGACAGCGATATTACATATCATATTCAGAAAAATTTAAAAAGGTATTTTCTGCTCTTTTCCCCATCCTTCCCTGCCATTGTAACTTGGTAAGTCTTGGTCTGCTTGCTAAAGATTCACATACTAGTGAAAATGTCACTAATTGCTGGTACAGCTAGGGGCGTTTGTGTTTTGCTTTGTCATCTTAGGTTTCTTGGCAACTTCAGCTTTTAGCAGCTGCTGTACACAAATTGAGCTTGGTACTGATTATTCCCCACTGCACGAGTATGAACGTTATTCCTGTGTGCTAAGATGCAGGCTGTAGAAAATAATAAAATGAACAACAAGTAATATTGCATCCTGCCATTTTAGCCAGGCACCCAAAGATCTAGATACAGGATGAAATCCTTTGAAGTCTGGACATCATCTCACCACAAGGTTGATGAATATCGCCTTCTGTCAAACAGCTGATATCTCGGGCAGCTCGCTGTAGACGCTAATCTCCGTTTTATTTTTAGCAAACCATTAGTCTCTCACAGGGGAGTGTGGGAGTAATTGTCAAAGCTACTGAAGGACTGCTATTAAACCGAATTGCTGTAGCAGGTGTTGGGTGGGATCTCCTCCATTCTTACCAATTAGCAGCTACTGGCTTCACGTTTAAAGACATGCGAAAAGCAGTCCTGTCATGCGAAGATTTCCTAGCCTTCCTTGCGCACTGTTAGATTTGGTCTTTTGACAAGTATTCCTTTTGAAGTTTCTGTTCTTTGTCAACATACAAGAATTTTCACTATGTTAATCCTTTCCCTAGTCTGTCAGTTCATTTTTCAAGGGGATCTCTTGTAACGGTACTGCATTTAGTAAGTTTGCTAAGGTAGTGAGGGTTTTTGAGACTAGATTTGCCCATCTATCAATCCCTTTCTTTTACTCGTCCTCCCTCACTCCAAAAGGGGAAAAAAAAAATCCACCAACATTATGGATATTAAATAGCTTCAGATTTCCATTGATGAGAGGTGTAAAGGTCTTGGTATGGAGTAAATTGTTGTCAAATTGGTGCTTAAGTAGAGGAGTAGTCTAGACATTCACTGCAAAACATCTGGGTCAAATCTAAACCGTAGCAATCTTGGGTGGCCAGCCCCTTGCTTTGCCCGGCACTGCGTCTGCAGGCTTGGTTCTAGCTGTAGTGTTTCGTGTACAGAAAGGATGTACAGATACATGTACTGGGGAGAGGAGAGCACCAGGGCTGTACAAATTAATGGGGCCTGTTGGTCTTGGCAACCACTAGTAATATAAGTCAGCTCTGCAGGGTGGGAGGTGATGGTTTAGTTTTTCCATCCTGTGTGTTCTCTTCCTACCAATGTTTGTTTTGTCCATCTTTTTTAGCCCAGTTTGCTCTGCGGGGACCAGTGGTGTTTCAGGAGTTTGTTCTTTCTGTTACCTTGAAAGTTGGAGCCTACCTCTTGATTTCATAGAAACTCCTCAGTTGCCTTTGATTTATCAATGTTGGAGTTAAAAAAAAACCAACAAACAAACCCAAACCATAAAACCTACTGAATTTAAGAAAGACAAGAAAAGAGAGGAAAAGATTGTACAAGGCAGAACACAGGCTCCTTATTTGATGTACTCCTCATCCTGCAGTTTACCCAAACTCTTTCCCCTTTTGAGAGTACTATGATCAGGACCAATTATTTGACAGGAGACTTCTGTAATTTTACTGATTCCTTTATTCCAGCCTTCTCTGAGAAGCATGTTACACATGTCACCAAAACTACAAGAAAACAAAAACTCTGCAATAACATCTTTTAGTGTTAGAGAATTAAGGCATTACTTTATTCTGGCCAGGATGTGCAAAAGAAGTAATTTCATCTACACATTGCCCGGGTTGTGCAGGGAAAATCATTCCATCACACAAGACATTTTACCCGATATTTCCCACACTTGTACAGAAAAAAACCAATAAATTCTAGTTCATTTGTCTTAAATTACACAATTTAGTATTCAGTCTCTTACTGGGTATTGATCCCTTCACCTTCGATGCTAATTTGGTCCTCATTTTTGGGTTCTCTTATCAGTCTTTTCCAGACCGGGTGTTTCCGACCATGCCAGGGGGTGATGTTTGGAGTTGATGCTGGTAAATGTTTGTTAATGGTCACTTATCTCCTACGTATCTTCTGGTTATTCCCAATCTATGTAGATGTTAAATGCATCAGGCCTTGCCCAGGGAACAGTCTTTGGAAAAGAAACTTCAATTCCTTTCCTCCTGGGCAAAAGTGAATAAACCCTAACTAAAGTTAGTTAAAAAATTTTAAAAGTTGTAGCATTTCCAACACACAGTATGGATATTCAGGAAGTTCATGGCAGAACAAGACACGAACTCAAAATAAACTGAGTTCCCAACAGGGGTACTCCTAATTAAGCACTAAGTTGAGAAATCTTCAGCAAAGTGATGATCCAGCTCTTTGGTGGTGGGATCGCAGCTAATTAGGACTCATGCTCTCCTCCAGTTCATAACTGCCTGAACTTCCGTAAATGAAAAGCAGGTTTTAAAGCACATAAACAAATAATTGGTCTGAGGAGCCAGCTCCAGCACCTTGCAAATGATAAAACGGTGTAAGTTTTCAGTTCGTGAGGAATCACAGAAATAGCGTTTTGTTTGGAAAAATTTGGAAATGTAGGAATTGTTAGTACATTCTATTTATTTTTTTCTCTCTGGTTGTTAGACCTATGGGGTATCAGATAAAAGCTGTTGCTGTGTTGTAAGGTTGGACATGTGCTGGATGTCCAGTACAAGTTCTGTGCATTACTGGGATGTCACGCATGAATGCTCTAATAGAGCACAGGATTTGTGCTTCAGTCTCCTGAATCTCTTTAGCAAATTCTCTCTCCCTTACTATACCAGGCCAAAGAATACAGTTTTGCAAAAGGCAGAGAAAAGTTCGTTTTATGCTGTTTTCCAGTTTCAGTTGGGTTTTTCCCTCTTGCTGCAAGTTCTTCATTGATACAGCTGTAACTACTTGAAATACCACTGTCTTTTGATGACTCTCTTGTCTCCTGCCACTGACATAGAGCTAGTGATGAAAAGGTAGTACAGGAATACTAAAAATTGAACCTAAAAAYGAATGTGGCACGATGTGGAGGATGATTAATGCCCCAGTTCTAGGGCATTCTAGCACCTTGTTTAGTAGAATAAAAAATTAAATATCATAATTAGGAAGTAATAGAGGGGGAGACTACATTCGCGACTCATTACTCCATCTTTTAAATACCTGGTTTTCATGTTTCTATTTTCAATTTTTACTTGTTAAGTGAATCAGAGTCATTCTGTTGTCTATTGTGAAAATCTTTGATACATTCCAGCATGCATTCTTAGGAAGGAGCATGGAAAGGAAACCAATTGCTGTGCAGGTTGATAGAGCCACTGACTAAAGTTTCTGTCTCTACTTCACAAGAAACCCCCTAGTATTCTTGATTTATTAATGTATGCACACTTCTATACATCAAGGATATGGAAATCAACTTTGGCCCTTGATTTTGAAGAAAAAGGAAATAACCCTGAGATTTTGAGGTAATGGGAAGACAATTGGAAATAAATGTATGTAATTACATTGAAAACTACTGCATGTTTGCTTCTTAAATGGAAGATGAACTTGGGGATCATTTCACACTAGAATTTTCTCAGTCTTGCATTACTGGCTGACAGTGCCTTACTTTCTTTCTATATATAAAGTAAAAAGATACAGAAGGGACCCCTATCTTGAAGAGAGATCCATACTGCTAAGATGTCTATTTTTATTTGTGTTAGTGACTTCATCAGAGAAGCAGTGCATAGCACACTGCATACCACAGTAGTCTGTTCTCTGGCCAAAACTGTAGCTTGTTGATAATGGGAGCTTCTTAGTGATGAACTTTTTTTTTCCCAGTTGCTTAAAGAATTTAATACCTCACTACTGCACATCTTCTGTGGCACAGCCCAGTGTACTGCTTGATTTGGTTGTGTACACAGTGGTTATTTCAAGTAATTGTTCGATTTAAAAGTCATGTCTGTTATAGTAGCCAAAAAAAAACTCACTTAAAATGTTATTTTAACAATAGAAAACCTGTGATCTTTATTCTATCCCCACATTTGTTTTATAGATTAAGCAAGAGGATGAATTATAGTAATTCAAGTTCTACCAATAAGGCTTTTTTATGCAGAAGAGTAGAATGAGTATTGGTTGAGAACAAATAATTGTTTTTAAGCTGGGTGCTTATGAGCCTGAAGTTTGATTTGTACTTCTTAACTTGTTAGTTCTTAGATACTTGACATGGTGATCTGCTCTCAAAAAAGACATTGAGTTGTTGGCCGTGTGTGACAAACGAGTTTGGTTAAAAGGATCACCAAGTCACAATGAAGGTCTGAGTATACCCAGAAGGAACAAAGAGAATCTTTGTATGTTTTTCTTTTCATACCCAAATCAAGGTTTTTAAAGCCACTTGTAGGAACTTTGTATTTTTGTAGTGTCCTTCAGCTTGGCAGTCATAAACCTTTTACCTGACAGCATAGAAGTGTTTGAAAAAGACTTAAAAACTACTCTTCTGCGTTCTGAGAGGCTTTGAGAATTTTTTAAAATTTCCACTATATGTGAAACGACTTTAACTGCAAGCTATAGTAGTACCGTACTATCTGCTTACTTATGTTCTGGTTTGAATAGTGATATGGATAATAAATTACTTATGTTGCCAGTTCCTGCATAAAAGTGCTGTTTCTTACTGAAGGGTTGTTTTCTTCCCATTCTTGTTAGCAACATGTTTAATTTTGCGCAAGTATTTCAAGGAATCTGGTAATTCTCTGTATGCACCAACGGCTTCTCTCTGCTCATCTTCTCCTCTGCTGATTAACTATTGATCATTAGCCACAGGAATTATGTGCTAATACATCCTCTCTGCTGGAAGTTAGGTTGTTGATCTAAAATAATATTTATAAGGATCAATACCCTAGAAATACAGCACTTTTCTGCTGCTGCTTCTGTCAGTCAGCATCTGTTCAGACTGCTCACCAGATTGTTACAGCACTACATATTACCAGCGATTCAAAAACACTACAGTAATTTGTTACCTGCTGAGTCATTTCCCAGAAATGCAGGTCTAATTTTTTTGGTCTGTCTATATAGAAATTCCTATGTATCAGTGATAATAAGGGTGTATTTTTACAGTATTTTAAGTACTTACTAGTACCTGCTGTGCTGATACATAACTATTTCAGTTAAGAAATCATTTTTTAAGTAGTATTTTAAATAGTTTTCTATTAATGAACTTTTCATGGTAGTGTTTAAAACTGGAAGCTAATCTTTCTGAGTGTCCTTGCACTACCTTCACAAGTAGTTCTCATCATTGTTTCTGTTTCTCCAACTTTTACATAATCTCTGCACTGAATATTGCCTTCTGTCTTCATGAAGTTCAATTTTAGGTCTGTATTCTTGATGCTTTTATTTTCTTCTGTGAATGTGTCTAAAGGGAGCTCTGAGGAGCTTGTTGAGATGTGAGGTAGGGAGGAACGTGTTACTCTCAATGTGAGTTGGGTTCTGCTGGTACCACTAGTGCTGTGGGTTAATGTACTGCAGCAGAAATTGTATCAAAATAAAAATAGTGTTCATACAATGGAACTAAATGAAACATTTGAATTACTGTTGTCATAGTTTAACCCCAGCCAGCAGCCAAGCCCCAGGCAGCTGCTTTCTCACTCCCACACCAGCAGATCAGGGAGAGAATCACAAGGGTAAAAGGTAGAAAACTCGTGGGTTGAGATAAAGACTGTTTAATAGGGAAAGCAAAAGCTGTTCATACAAGCAAAGCAAAACAAGGAATTAATTCACTGCTTCCCATGGGTAGGCAGGTGTTCAGCCATCTCCAAGAGAGCAGGGCACCATCACATGTAATGGTGAATTGGGAAGACAAACACCATCATTCCAAATGTCCCCCTCTTCCTCTTTCTTCCCTCCACTTCATACACTGAGCATGGTCCCTTTGGTCAGTTGGGGTCAGCTGTCCTGGCTGTGTCTCCTCCCAACCTCCGATGCACCCCCAGCTTCCTCGCCAGCATGGCAGTATGAACAGCAGAAAAGGCCTTTGCTCTGTGTAAGCCCTGCTCAGCAATAACAAAAACATCTCTATGTTATCAACCCCCTGTTCAGCACAAATCCAAAACACAGCCACTGTGAAGAAAATTAACTCTATCTCAGCCAAAACCAGTACACTGTACTATAAAATAAATGTTCTTTATATAATTTAATTTAAACCCATCCCCAAATTCTTTAGTAAGGTAGGACTGCCTTACTTTACTTTGGATATATAATTTAAATGAAAACGCAGTGCTAAGTAAGAACTGAAGAATTAAAACACTCTTCTGTTCCTCAAAAAAAATTTTTTTAATATGTACTTGAAACATGAATAGTTTTCACAAAGATTTCAGATGTAACGAGGATCACTAAAACTGAATTCTCACAGCAGCAATAATCATATTCAGTCCATGGAGTGTAATGAACTGGAGAATTTTAGCATCATGTAACTGAGATTATTACATGTATTCAGAGGGATGTTATTCCATGATTCCCAGATGCTTTAATCTCTAAGTGATCATTTGCAGGAGCAGTGGGAGGAGATCCATTGACTTAATTTCTGTATGTATCAACACTAATGCAGCATCATCCCAGTTTCTTTGCATGTGACTTTCATGCAGCTTACATTCTGCTTTTTTTCTCTCACTGCACTTTCCTATTTTGTTCTCATTCCACATATACTCACAACAAAAATATTTTCTCATGCCATACTTTGAACTGATGACTTTTCTCCTTGAAGTTAAGTAAAATGGAGTTAGTGGGAGTTGGTGCAGTGACATTGTATGGGTGGGAAGTTATGATACCGATTCTAAAACAACGTGGTTTGAAAAATGGCAATATCAGTCTGTTCCCAGTGCCCTGTTTGTGCAGTTCATTTAGAATATGTCAGTATCACAAGCTGATTTTTTAAAAATTATTAGTTGTACAGTATTGTTGCATAATAGCAATGCACAGCTCTGTAACATCTAGTGTATGCAGATTTTTCAGTTTAAGGTAGGTACTGTTGATGGCATATGATGTCCTTTTCATCTTGAAATCAAAGCCGCCTGTTCTGTTTTAGAAAGCAAGCTTTGTACTTTCACTATTAGCTGCGGTGAATGAATGGATAAATAACATAGGAAAAGATGATATTAGGTTTCTTGTCTTTCCAGGCACATCCTTTTTCTTCACTGTTTCTTTTCTTATTTTTCAGATCCTATGACTTAAAATCATCTTGTGCCTTTCCAGTCTTCTGGTTTTGATTTACATTGATGTGTTGTCTCCCATGGCTTTGTGAAAAGGTTTAGTGTTTCTGAGCTGTGGGTGGAGAGTGCTGCTCCAGCTGGTTAGCGTTAGCCTAGAGGGTGTGGTTTTGTAGACWTGATCTATGATCAGTGAGGACAGACCCAAAGTCTCCTTACGGGGGCAGTTCAGAGAAGACTTGACTTAAATGCTCATGTTGTCGGTTCAATAGGGTGAAGATAAACAGGGCTTTCAAGGAAAGAGCTTTTTGTTAGAGCAGTTGCTGTGATAGGAGAAGTCCTCAAGCTGGCTTTTAAAATAACCTGTTAGATGTAGTCCTCATGCTCTGATTGCATATACTTGCAAATTACCGAAACATGAAAATGCTTATTTTTTGTGATTTGACAGACACCCTTATGAATAGCTGATGTCTGAGCAGTAGGTTTTAAATGAGTATTTTGAAGTCAACCTAGTTCTGAAAGTAATTTAGTTTCCAGAAGCTGCATTAGGCTGTACTAACCCTCCCCAGACATTTCCTGTTATGTTCCTTACCTTTTCGTTTGTTTTTTTTTTTTTCCCCCCGTAGTTTGTTGGCTGTTCTGACCTAACGCCCCTTTTTTAAAAGCCATTCCAGTAGAGTGGCATGTGGATTTTGGGAGACAGGTTTGCAATACAGAAGTAATAGCCAGTTGAAACTTATGGCCAGTGTAAGTGTTAAGTCTTAAAGGGCTTTGCTCCTGCTTTTCATCTGAGATGGCAATACAAAAACATCTATTCTCTTAAGCTAATTCCTCTTATTGATAAAACTTGATACTTTTATCTTATGTGAGAACAAACCAAGAGCTGTTCTGAATCAGGCAAGTGCTGTATCTCTTTATATGGAAGAGAAAGGTAGGAGCAAACAAATAGTTGTGTCTCATGCTATGTTTTCCTAGTTTCTAGAAGTCTGACTGAAGAACTTCCCCAGCTTCATGTTGAACTATTTGCACTTGAAGCCCCTGATGACATTTTTCCTATATGAACTTACCTGACCACCTTTTTAGCTGAGTTTTGGCATCCGTAAGTCATGGTTATGATGTATAATTATGCGTATTTGTTGGTTGCGTTATAGAAATTTTCTGTTTCTATGGTAAGAGAACTTTTGGAATATTTCAGTGGACACAGCATGTCTTTGTAGCACATAACTTCCCCCCACACACCCCTTTCAGAACTTCAAAAACAGTCTAAAGATGCAAAATCTGGTTTGTTTCACTGTAGAATTTCTTCCAGTAATTGTATTTTTTATGTTCTAATAAGAAAGGATTCACCAAAAATTTACTCCCTTTTCTGAGGTGAACCACTCAAGAGTATCAGAAGTTTTACGTGTTTCATTTCAGAGAGATTTGCAACTAGAATGATAGCTCATCCTCAGTGGAAATTCTGGCAAATCTCTATAAAGTACAGGTGAGCAGAAATTGATCTAAGTGGTTTAAGTGGAAGAAAACCAAGTATTTTCATTGTAAAAGTTAGTATTTTGAAGTACTTCTGTGATCTTAGGCATCTGTGCTCATCAGGCAGTTTTAAAACTGATCTTAGTTTGAGCTGTCTCTCATTACTTAAAAAACTGACTCACTGTATTTGGTAAATGATGACTGTATGGTTAGCATGAAGTACAGAGTAGTGCTAAAATGAACTATCTGTAGATCTAGCCGTACAATGTTTTTAGGTGTAACATCATCTTTTTGTGTGCAACCTATTCCAGATGGATTTGTCTGCTGTAATCTCCTTGCTGTGCTCATCGCAGGCTTGAGGATTACAGTAGGTTTCCTGAGGGTTACAATGCAAATTGAGCTAATGGGGTCAGATTTTTTTTTTCATTTTTATTTTTCCTTTCCCCACAACCCTCTTCCAAACACATATGTGCACATAAGGTAGCTTAGTTATATTGGCATCTTTCTGTAAAATCCTAGAGATTTAAACTTACGTAATTATTGAAGAGGATTTCTTTTACTGGGAGGATAAATGATGTTTTGGGAGCTCTGGTTTCCCCATCTGCTGGGGTTTATAGTTTGTTGGATATATCCCTTCTCAGCAAGTCTGTAGAATTCAGCAATTGCACCTGCTGGCAGTGAAGGACTTTTGTTCTGTCTCAGCTTTAAAAGACACCTCTCATGTTTCTGCTTAGATTCAGAAGCCGTGGCTTGACTGACTTCTAAGAATTCCTGTGTTACCAGTATTTCACTAGTTTGTAGTATCTGAACTTTAGAAATCTGCTGGTGTCGCTATCTTTAAGCGTGACATTTGTATGTTCACCTGTGTTCAAACCCCCTGTTTTATGGGTAGGTTTTTTGGAGGGTGTTTTTCAAAACAGACCCTGCACTGCTGCTATTGTGTCCAAGGGGAAATTCTGCATTATGATGAAGACTGAGTAGTGCTAGCATCAGACTGTTTACTGAATCAGCTACTGAAATTTCGTAAAAGACAACCATTTTTCTGAAAACTTTTCTCTAGAAAAAATGCCATGTTTCAGTATAGAAAGATGAGTTGCTTTCAACAGTGATGGTATCATTAAGCAATGTTTCTTAATGAAAGGAGGTATAAAATAATCTAGTCTTTACAGGGTGAAATCAAGACCTAATTTATCTTGAAATGTAACAGTGTGGAGCACAGGTATGATCCTTTTCTGATCAGAAATCCTACTAAGAAATTATTTGCTGTGCTTCACAGTTGCTGACATTTTCAAGTAGTTTTCAGATATTGATCTCCCTGACAGATAATACATGATATTGATAAAATCCCCATTTCAGAGTAATAGAAGAGCAAATAAAAAACCAAGAAGGAAAGTGCATATGCTTAAGAAAATGCAGCCCTGCAGATCAAAGAAGGCACATTTGGCTTCAAAGTACTGTTTGTATTGCTGAAGACTTCTCAGAACTCTGAGCAGGGCCTTCAGGTTGTGAGCAGGAGATGTGGCTCCAGCTGATGCGGTTGGAATAATTTTGACTCTGTGTGAGTAGGGAGATGCATTAACCTTCAAAGTCTGCTTTTTGGGGAGGATCTGCAAGGACCTGGGCGTTGCAGGGGCAAGCTGAGCTGTGGAGGATTTTGCAGGAGTCACCATACTTAGTGTAGGGAGGAGCCGCAGCCTTTATACTCATGGAGAGTTCAAGCTGGTTTCTGTGTTTACAGTTGGCTGTGGTGGCTTCTACCAAGTCATGCATGGCTGGAGAAAGTCACCCGCCACATACAGACATCAAGGGTGAAAACTGGTGCAAGAATATTTCCCTTTTTCAGAAGGGGTTAAGAAACATTCTTGCCGAACTGTTATCAGCGTGATTTTATATAATGAACCATAATCAGAAATAGTATGCAAGCCTGATTAAGGCTGTTGATGCAGTGAAACAGGAATACACCCACACATGTACTTTCTGTAGGTAATTTACTTTTGAAGGTTTAGTATTGGAATTTAAATGATTTCAAATCTGTTTTCATTTTATAAAATGTTTTTCATGCATGTGAACCAGGAACAGATGTAGATATTTCCTTTTACTGACCGTGACTGGGGGGGGGGGGGAAATACATAAGGCGAAAAGATTTTTCCATCATACTTCCTTAGTTTTTAATGAAAAAACCTCAAATAAGACACTCTGGACTGTGTTTGGGATTCAGTTGCAAAGAGGTAGATTTATTTTTCTTGTATCTGTGAGTTACTGTAGCCCAACTTACTGAAAAGTTAATAAATCTTACAAAGAGTAAATTGGGTCTTGGGCTGGAAAGGAGTTGATGAAAGACCTGCATGGACAGGTGAGCAGGTCAAACATACAGAGTTTGAGAAGTTTGCTAACACTGAGACAACCAGTAGTATCCAACCATGCACCTAAATTTGCCTCTTAGGTTTAAAGATATCCGGATGAAGTGTCAGTACTGCTGGCAAATGTGTGCTTGTAATAGACTGATTCTTATTTAAATTGCAAAGTGTGTTTTTAGATGTCGCTGCCACCTTGCTTGCTTTTCTCAGTTTGTATCCTGATTTGCCAGCTTGACTGTCTGGATTCGTGACTTGAATTGCTTATTTGCTTCTCCCTGGTATTGCAGTTTGGTGTAGGTCGCTTCACACAGTGAGTTGTGCACAGATTTTCACAATTGCTCTTGAAGAGTTAATGTATGTGGCCAGGGAGATATTATTTTCCCTTTGTGGTTGCTGGAGATAACTCTCTGCCCTCAGCAGGTGACTTGTATTGCTGTATTTAAAATTTAAGTACTGCCTACTTGGATGCTTTCAGTTGCTTTGACTATATAGTCTATGTTAGGACTATAGAACATAAAGTACTTACATCATCAAACTGAAGGGTGTCATCTACATGGTGGTCACTGCTGAGATATCTACACAGAGAAAATTTCTAAATAACCTTTGTTGGTTTTTTGCATATGTAGAGTTCTTCCTCTGTTTAAGCCTGGTGAAATCCAGCCTGAACACCCACTCGTAGCAGAGCACTCACAAGAAATGAATCAATTGAAATATTTATATCTAATTTTATTATTTTCTAAACCATAAATGTTGCAATCATGCAGCATGCAGATTTCTGCTGAGTAACTGCATCTTCTGGCAGGTAGGGTTTTCTCCCTTTCTCCGTTGTGTTATTCACCATTATTAGTACTTGAAGCATTTTAGATGTGGAATAATAGTTTATGTACGACCAGTCCGGCTTTTGCCTCGTGTTTTTGTGTACCTTCCCATGTGCAAAGAGAGTGCCATTGGAATATTTGTTCGTTCAGCAGAATACGAGGCTTAGGTAGTTGTACTCTGTTCCCTGCTAGGTGTTTGGAGTGGTTTGCAGGTTTATATGTCATTCTTTTACATTTCACGCTGAAAGCTTCAGGCATCCTTTTCAGTTTTTAAGGTGGTATCATTAATGGATGTAACACATTCGTCTTTGTCACCTGGTGATAGAACACCTAGTGCTCATAAATTCCTGTCTTTTGTTTACAGGTCCCATCCATATTTTTCTGATATATTTTCGTACACGAGAAATTGGTGAAGTCTTGCTTAAAACAGTGTTTCTTTTAGTTTTAATTTTAAATGACATTTTAAAGGAAAGTTAACCAAAAAAGCTACATGCAATTCTGTGTGGGGGTTGAACTCTTTATTCCTTTATATCGATGAATATGGTGTTTTGGAAAATAAATGTGTGGTACATATATTTGGAAAATAAATGTGTGGTACATATATTTGGAAAATAAATGTGGTTGTCAGGGACAAAAATCTTTTTATATGTGTTTTGTCAAAAACAGGAAAGTGAATTATCCCCAGGGATCTCTGATGTCATGCCTGCTTATGTTATGTAAGAGTTAGAGGGGCCTGAAAGCTTTTTTTTCATTCTGGTGGGTTTATGGTTCCTCATAAGTTTAGATTTACACAGCATGTGTGTCAGACGGTAATTTAAGATGGTTTTCTTTTTCGGTCTATGGAATGACCCTGTCTTTAACTCTGAATGAAACCAAACTAGTAAATAAACATCTTCCTTGGACAAAGACCGCAACCTTTTTAGTTTAGGAGTATCTGTTACATTGGAGCACTTGGCGGGGTTGCCATAAGCACTGCTCAAAGAATGCGTAACTTACTGAATCCGTTGCCATGCCTTCTATGTGAACAATTTAATTGTCTGAAGAAAAACGTTATTTCATCTGGTTATCATTTTTGTTTGCTTCTATGGATAAAGTAGACTTCAGAAAACACAAAATGTGGTTCCAGAAAGAAGACTGTACCCAGTGTTCAGTTCTCCACTTTGGGGTGGAGTATATTGGAGAAATGCAGCATGCAGTAATCCATCGACATCACTAAAATAGTGGCTTAGACATTTGCTAGTGGCAGTGGTTTTAGAATCCTTTGCAAATTAATAGATAAGTGATTTTGAAGCCTATTTCAGAGTTCCACTGAAAGAACACCAGAGTTTGGCTCGTAAATGGGATTGTATGCTTGTGAGTTAAATGACTGCAGGCAAAGTATGAAGCTGATGATCTAAGAGAAAAATGAAAAGAATGGAAAACATGAGAAAGTAAAGAGTTGCTGAAAATTATTCTTGCTTTCGTATAAAACCTGTTGCTTACTAATTTTTTGGTTTGTCTTCTAAGATCAGTATTTAAATAAACAGTTAACACTTTTCTTTAAACCCTTTCCTTTAATCTACTTTTTTGGGGGGAGTGTTATTTATTTTTACTTTTTGTTTATGTACTCTTTTAGATCAAGTTCTTAACACTGATATACCAGTGTGCTTTCAAGAGCTTAGCAGTATAGTAATACAAAACTTGTAATTAAAAAAAGATAAATTGGCATATCAATGAAAAGAATATTACTGAATCTTTAGTTTTTTTCCCCAAAGTATTTTTAATGGAAGGCTATGGAGGGTCCAGCTGAGTGCATCTCAATTTGAATGTTCCAGTTGTCCACAATCATAGGATTAAAAAAAAAAAAGTTCAAGTTTTTGCTTACAAATTAGTATCTTCCTTTAGGGTTTTTAATGGACTTCCTTTCTTGGTGTTGCACACTTGACTGCATATGGCAGTCGTTTGAAATGGAAGCTGCTGTACTTCTTGCAAGGATTGTTTGAGGATTAGATGCTTCCTTCTCTGTTCAAACATGTGAACTGTTAAAGGATCTCTTTCTTATTCTCTGTAGCCCTTGTATGACTTTATAGTCTGCACTGTGATTTTCAGTATAATTATTTTTATGCTGTCTTTACTTGGCTAAAGTTAGAATAATCTGAATACCTAAAAGATTCCTGCAGAGCCTATCCCAGGTTATTAGAGTTTGCAATTCAAAATTTCCTGTAGAAACATACAATGAAAATTTGATGGGTTTAAGTTTAATTTTGTTTTCTTCATGGAATGTAGTGAATGCAGATTCATTAAGCGTGTAAACCACTAGCCGTTGTGGGAAGTCTTGTTTAAATGACATGAGGATTAATAACCGTGTTTGTGTATGTTGTATTCAAGTACTTCTACCTAGAAAAGCTTTGGAGACATAACATTAACATGTGTGTGAATATATGTAGATGTATGAATACAAAAATATACATGGTGTATAGACCTACACACAAAAGCAAAACATCTGCTTTAGGGGAAAATATTTTAACTTTGTTAAAGCATTTATCATGAAAGAATACCATTTAGATAGATCAAAGCACATTTTTAATAGGTTATTTGGGGGAGGAAAACCCTTTTTCAGATGCGTACTTTTAAATACTGTATTTCAGTCGTAGCTTAAACTTGTTTTTCATACGTGGTGTTTGACTTATATCTGTGGAACTTCCAGTTGCTTTCTGTTTTTTTTAATTTTGGGGTTTTTTTTTTAATATACAGGAACTGTAATAGACTCAAGTAATGATCTACTTTGTATTTTCGCATTAGCAGATAAGGAAGCAAATTCATTGAACATCTCTTAGTTATTTGGAAGCTTAAAGAAATGATAATTTGTTTGATGAGAGGTGTCTTGTGAGTGGCTTTTGTTGAGGGAGCAAACTGAGGTCTGAAATTCCAGTCTGGTGGCATTTGTTCTACCCCAGTGGGGGCTGTGGCCAAACAGGCTGAATGACRCAAGGGTGCCAAGGTTGAGAAGGAAGGATTGTGGAGGGTGATTGCTGACAGTGCCAGCAGCTGGGCTTAGAATGGCAAGAACCAGTATGTGACTGGCTGCTGAAGGGGCCTGGGTCACGAGCAGAGGAGTGGTGATGAGACAGGAATTGATGAACACCTGTAGTGTGTGGTGTCTGGTAATAATCCTCCTGCTTGTAAGTCTCCTGTCCAGCACTGCAGCAGGACCTTTAAAGTGGGAGCAATAGTTGCAAGAGCGTCTTCAGGAGCGTGTGTGAATGTGACAGGCTCTCTAGGTGATGAATATCAGGATTGTAGAAACAAAGCCCTATTAATTTTAGGTAAAATGTAACTTTCACTCCTGAAAAGCTGCTTTTGTTTCTCCCTTAAACACATGATTTCATGATCAGCCAACCCATGGAGAAATAGTACTCTGTGGAGGTTTGAGAGCTGGATGGCTTTCGTGAAGGCAGCAGAACAGCTCCTTGCAATTCTTTTACCAAAGCATTAATTTAGGGAGAAGCAACTGCAGTGATAAGAGTAAAGTAATAGTAATGGTGTTAAGAAAAAGATCTTAAATGCTAGCAAAATTATGGGCTTATATTTTTTTAATAATCCTATTATCAAATTAGTGATACAGTCCAACACCTGGTACAAGAAAAACCAAATTAGATTTGAGTTGCACTCCAGACTACTTAGAAGCAACTGGAAGTTTAGAGATAGTGTGTTAAGTACCCTCTTTCCCCCTCTTCCAAACTGAGGTCTCTCACTCAACTCTGATGTTTGTGGCATGTCATGAGAGGTGGCGATGACTGTGTGTACTAGTTTGCCAAGTGTTGCCAGCATGAACGGAGCCAGGGGAGCAGCACAGAGACCGCAGGCTAAGCTGCATCTCTGTTTTGGTACCAAAGTTGTGCTGGAAACAAACTCGTGGCCATGCTGGAGGAGAAAGGAGGCATATGGGCCTTTGTGCTATGCAAGTATGAGCAAGGATGCAAACCTCAGGAAAGGGCATTCTTGGTACTTAGTGTAATTTACAGCTCTTAGACAGAACTGCACCTATGCCAGCAAGTACCAGCCCATTTTGTGTGTGTGTGTGTGGGGGTGTTTCTTGGTCTGGGTTATTTTGTTTGGTTTTGGTTTGTGACTCTTCATAGGTCAGATTGTTGCAGTATCAGATATTAGTCATTGATTAACTTGGGCACTTGTCAGTAAAGTAACTTTTATAAGAGTCCACGCACCAAGGAGAGCAGTTTCTTTCTGGAACCGTTATCCAGGGATGCAGTATAGCAGCAGCTAGAAACTGAGAAAGAAACACAGAAGAGAAACATCTCTAAAATAAGAAAAGGGAGGGGTATAAATCAAACTGTTTTGTAGTTGCTAAAAACTCGCTTTCCTGCGAGGTGGTACCTGTGAGCTAGAATAATTTGCTCTGGTGTGTTGGCAGTGGTGTAGATGTGCTTCCTAGAGAGCAAGTGCTCCTTTTTAAAATGAACTGTTGCTGTTAACCATCTTGTTCCAGAAATAGAATACGCTATAGCACACAGTTAAACTTGTCATCATCTCTCTTTTAGATCATGTAAGTTAGCTTCCAGGAAAGGGATTCTACACTTAATTAACTAGATGAGTGACATTGCTACCAAAATGGAACATGGCTGTTGAAGTAGGAATGACCATGTGCAGTCCTTTTCTTGCTCTTCCTCTCTGTCTCAGCTAAAAGGAGTTTTAAAGTATTTGCTTCAGCAGCAGCTACTTGTACACTTGAGAAGTGATACCCATGTCCATATTAATGCATACAAAATGGATTTGAAAGCAGAGGATGCAGTTCTGGCTTTGAGATATTGTAGCGTTTGCATGGTGAATAATGAGTAGGAAATCATAATGGAGCAAAATGTGCTGAAGTGCACAGGTGGGAGATTACTGTCCCCTGTGTTGCTGTATCTGTCTCAATTTGATAGCTTTTATTATGCTTCATTTACCATGCTGTTATGTCATGAGCATTTACCATTGACTGCAGGAGGTTATGATTATAGAGTGTGACTTCATGGTCTTCTGCACAGGGAGGCCAGCTGGTTCACTGTGCTCTGAGCCAGCCAATGGTTTACAACCATGCTTAGCAGGGCTCGAAACCTAAGGGAGCAAATTCTGCTGAGTGCCACAGTGGATGCGCTCACCTCGGCACCCTTCTCTAGTGACTGCACATCCTCTGGTTGTTTCACCATGTAAGCAGAGCAAGCTTGGGTTTTTCTGTAGAAAGGCATACTGCAAGAGTGCAGAAATGGGTGGTAGTTACTCACAGTAATTACTACTGCATCCTAAAATCAATGTAACCTTGCCTAAGTTCATGTGTATTTGCGTCAGCTACTTCAGCAGAGAATGAAGCTAAGAATAAAGCACTATTAAATCAGCAGACCAGTGCAGGTGATCATTGTGTGTATGGCAACAGATGGCACTCTGTGTCCTCAGAGCAAAGGTTTTCTTGTGATGGTTAGGGTGCAAGGACACATTTAGAGAAAAAAGCAGAAACACAGACTTGCTGACATGTGAATCAGTGGCAGATTTTGTAGACATCAGAAGTTGGGGAAGTGGAGGGAGAAGAAAGGAAGGTTGAGGGAATCTGTCTTTCTACGCAGAGCTGAAAATTATCATGAACTCAGCTAACACAAAACCATCAATTCCCCTAAGTTTGAAGAAAATAAAACTGATAAGTTAGGAGAATACCAAACACTATTTTTCAAATAGATTTTCAGTTGGTAAAAACTTCCTCAGGAAGATGAACCTTTTAGCTTTCCTGCAATTATAATGATGAAAGTAATCCTGGGAAGAAAAGGATGAAGTTAATAATAGGTAACCAGATAAAGCCAAGTATTTCAAAAGGCTAAATTGAATTTTTCTCCTCTGAGGAATTAATTTTATGCAATTAGACATTATTTTGTACTTGTAATAACTTAATTGGCTGATAAATTAATATTCCCTCCCAGGGTTTGATCTGTTGTAATTCAGGTACGAATTTGTGACACAAATAGATAAGCTTTCATGTATAAAATATTTTTCTTGTTCTCATTTATTTTTCTAGTTTCAGGGGAGCTGCTAGTTTTCAGGGGCTTATGTTGATGCCAGTTCTTTTCCCAGTAAAAGTTAGCAAGGGTTGCTGCCAGTAATGTGTGTGTTGTTGCACTGCATTTCCAAACTTGACTGTATTTTAGTAAACCCCATGGAACAGAGATTATTTCATTTAAGTTTTTAATGTTATTCTGATCTCCTTATCCTGCACTTTCTGAGATTTTGAAGTATCTCTGGCAATATGTCATATTTACTGCCATCTACTCTATCTTACTGTTTGGAGTGGAGCAGGTGAGTGGTATGGAGGCTTGGCAAAAGGGAGATTTTCCTAAAAGTTGAAATGGATTCATTCATTTCCAAATTTTAAATTTTAAAATGCCACTTTTAAAATGCCACTTTTTAATGAGGGCTGATGGTGAAGTATGAAGTCTTTCCTTTGGAACATTATGAATCATAAATAATTTGGTGCCCTCAAATCTATCTCTGTCAACATCAGATTATTAGGATCATTAGCACCCGTGATTCCAGAATCTAGAGTCTCATCATGTTCCCAGCAGATAAGATAACAGAGTAATTAGTAAATCTCTTCAAGTAAGACTCAGTTGTGGGTAAAGTCACTACTTTGTAAGAAAAAAGAGCATGATCCCACGTAAACTAAAGCTAGGAAAAACTGTAATAGAAGGTCTCTGAATTGGTGTGTCAGACTTGACCTCCTTTTCTCCATTTACCTTAACAAGTAGTTGTTGAATTACCTTCTCTGTCTAACTGGATCCAAGATAGAAACTGATTACTGTGCAGTAGTTGAGGTTTTTTTACTCTCCTGAACTGATTTGAGTGAGATATTTCTTGATCAACTGGTTCTATTTGCTGCTTTGTATTCCAAAGGTCCCCTAGAGAAAATCTTGATGGGTAGGTCTTCATTTTTCTGGTGCCTGACTTCAGGCATGACAAATAAGAAATCAAGATCCCTTGACTTCCCTGCCTTTTAAGACTGATGTAGTCTGCAAAACTCTATCACAGTTCATCTGCAGGGACCTTTTGAGTTTTATCAGGGTGGTCCTTTGTCCTACAGCTAAAACTTCAGTTTTGGAGAGAGAGAAAAGTGATTTAAAAAGGTATAAACTAAAAGCAAAAGAATGAAGATAAGTTTGTAGCTCATTTTGAGTTGAGATTTGACATAATTAGTCCTCTGATGCTGGTAAAAACCTAAGAATAAAATTTGTCCTAAGGATCTGAGACCCATTTTTTACAGATCCCTGGACTGCCTTAGTAGTTATTGTGTGCAATCTGATAAGCAGATAATTGGTTTTCCAAACTTATTCTGTGAACTGGTTTTTAATTTATATAATCAGTACTAAATTTTCATGTACCCTTTCAGTAGTTTTTGCAGGTGGTTTTCATTTACAGCTTTTTATATGTAGCTGTTCATCTGATTATTTTGTTGGCCTCCTCAGTTAGTTCAGACGAATTGGAAAAGTGTACGTTTTCATGGTTATGTGAGTTTGTCCTCACCATATGCTGTTCACATAGATATTCATAGCTCTACCTTAAGTTGTATTTTTTTCTATATTGAAATAGTAACAAAATAGGAATTGTTACTCTTCAGAAATGTTGCTCTTGGCTTTAGAAGTAGGTACCATACTGCCTATTTTGTAATTGTAACTAATTTTAATAGATTATATATTCTGTGTTAGCAATTTTTCTGCTTAATATTTAACTTTTGGCAGGTTTTCCAGTTCAAAATAACACCTGTTACTGGTAACTGATGGTCATTTAAATCAAGTGTGATTCACCCTGTCTTTGATGCTGTCATGTTTTGCAAATAATGAATATGAGAAAAGGTTAAAGTACAGATTGCTGTTACTGTTCATTTTCATTAAAGCTGGTAACCAGTGTACCCAGGATGTGTGCTTTAGGAGTCCTTAATGTTATCAAAAGTAATATTTTCACTTTATTTTCATTGGAGCTAATCAAACCTTTTACACCAGACTGTTAGGTCTCAAATTAGACACTAGAGTGGGAAGGTCTGGAGAAATAAACATGGCCAGATGATTTTGGTCTCCAAAATTTTTGACTTAATAGTGATTTAGTCCATATAGATACAGGCAAAGGTGGAGTTCATTTCTTCAGAATATGATATTAACTATTACCATAATAATTTATGGCCTATATTCCAGCTGCCACAGCAGATGAAGGAGGACAGCTGCAAAAACCTGCAGAACATGAAATAGCTGGTCCCCAGAGTGAGACATCCGTAAACCTGAGTCAGGAACAGAGAATTTCCTTTGGATAATACAGTGTGTGGTCATGTAACTAATGACAGTGCCATATATCCAACAGGTCAAGAATATGTTACATAGACCACTTAGTTGTATTTTTTCATATATGATTGTATATATGCTTGTGTATCTATATCCTTACTTAGGATTGTTGCCCTGGAAACTTTTAAAGGAAAAAATATAAATGGGAGAGGTAGGGAGAACTGGTGGTGTTTCGATGCTTATATGGTCAACACCAAGCTTGGGAATTTTTAGAGTTGCTGTGTGAACTTCTGCCCTTAAGTTAATGAGAAACTTGTTCTACTAGGTTATCTGTTTCTGTAGGACAGCATTTGAGGGGGAGATGTATACTTTGCTTTCAGAGATATTGATGGTGGAAACGGAACAGAGAGGGACAATCTTGGCTTTCACTGCAGGCTGTGAAGAGGAGCGTGTGGTAGTGGATGCTTGTACTCCTGCCTGTTTTGTGTTCAGCTCTCAGCTTGACTTCTCCTTTACGATCCCTTTTAGCCTGTCTTTCTCCTGCCCTAAATTGTTATCAGTTTTCATTCTATTTTCCTTCTGTCTTGCCTATAAAAGCAAGCCCATACAGATCTTTAGGAAGTGCTATAGAGTGTTGCCATTTCATAGAGATTAATAGTGCCTAAACACTCTTTGATAAGTGGCACTGTTGAAAAGCATGGGCAGAACATTAGGTTATGTCATGGCACACAGTGTTTGCGTTTTCCCTTCCTTGATCTAATGGTGCACCAAGTTGTTTCACCAGCCTGATTAGTTCTTAGGCTGGAGAGTGTTTGAAAATTGTGAAAAGGCACTGCTGAAAATTCAGGAGTTTTGCAACAGCGGCATGGATAGACTGCCTTCTAAAGTTACTCTAATTATTTAACTAGGAAAAAACTATTATTTCAGCAGTATTGACAACATGAAGCTTGGTGATGAAGTTGACACAATAGAAGGAAGGGATGCCATCTTGGAGGACGTTGACAAGCTGGAGGAGTGGGTCCATGAGAACCTAATGAGGTTCAACAGGTCCAAGTGCAAGGTGCTGCACCTGGGTCAGGGCAATCCTAGACATGAGTACAGACTGGGAGATGAACTTGTTGAGAGCAGCCCTATGGAGAAGGACTTGGGGGTGCTGGTGTACAAAAAGCTGTACAGAAGTCAGCCATGCTGCAAGTGCAGCCCAGAAAACCAGTTGTATCCTGGGCTGCATCAAATGCAGCATGGCAGCAGGGCCGGGGAGGTTAGTCTCCCCTTTATTCTGTCCTTGTGAGACCCCACCTGGAGTACTGTGTCTGGGCCTGGATTCCTCAGGGAAAAAAAGATGTGGAACTGTTAGAGCGGGTCCAGAGAAAGGCCATGAAGATGATTAGAGGGCTTGAGCTACTCTTCTATGGAGACAGATTGAGACAGCTGAGATTGTTCAGCCTGGAGAAGAGAAGGCTGTGAGGAGACCTCGTTGCAGCCTTCCAGTGCTTACAGGGGGCTTTGAAAAAAGATGGAGAGAGACTTTTTACATGAACAGGTAGGGATAGCACAAGGGAGAAGAGTTTTAAACTAAAAGAAGTGGAGATTCAGATTAAATGGTAGAAAGAAATTCTTTACTGTGAGGGTGGAACAGGCTGCCCAGAGAAGTTGTGGATGGCCCGCCCATCCCTGGTGATGTTCAAGACCTGATCTAGTGGGTGGCATCCCTGCCCATGGCAGGGGAGTTGGAACTAGGTTGTCTTTAAGGTCCCTTGTAACTCAAACCATTCCATGATTCTGTGATTGTAGCATACAAGGAAAAGAGCTGCATTTATGTAAATGGCTGTGCAAATACAGTAGTACCCTACGTGACTTGCACCATTCTTATGTGTGATGCAGTCAGCTTGCATTTTAAGTATTCCTTATGTGTTGGGCTTTATATAAAGAGCAGCTATTTTAAAGAGGTGCAGTATATGGCAAGTGGAGTTTAAACATGCTGCCTTTGGAGGCAGAAAGTGCTTGGCTTGGTATTTAATTAGTGTGGTGCAAAGTATTGTAGTTCTGAGATTGCAGAAAGTACTAGTTTCCCTGGAAGCGTCAGAAAGCCTTGATTTTAGACAATGCTGTATTGTCAATGCAGTGCTGGTTCAGCAGCATCTCTGCACACATTTGGCAAATATTTAAAGGGCACATTTTGTTAATTGGTTCAGCCTTTGAAAATTATTAACTTCTTTGTGTTAAAGAGTGTACACAGCAATGCAAGATTTTTATCTTGACAACCCCATGCTTTTGTCTTCTACCAGCAAGGATGTATTTGTGGATTATTTTTTTTAGCTCCTCAAAGGGCAGTATGCTAAAGGCTTTGTAATCACTTCTGTACTGATGAGGTATGGGAAAGCATTTAATTTCTGTGACTTCGTGAAGCTGGATAATACAGGAGCTGTGATAGGCAGTATTGTGTTAGCCAGGAAAATAAATGAAACTCTTCATATCAAGTTATTTAAAAGTATGTGTTTCTATTTAACCTTCTTATAAGTTGTGAACTCTGGGCAGAGGTAATACATGTTTTCTGGAATATGCAGCTTGTCTGCAAATAAGGCTGTGCAAAGCACAAAATAAATGTTATTTACAGCCATTCACTCTTACAATCTTGCACTCTTTTTGCTAATTAGCTTCCTTTCTTGTTTTTTTTGTTTTTGTTTTTTTGTTAGCATATCAGATATTTACATCAATGGGAAAGCTGAATAGGTATTGTTAACACCTAATTGAAACCAAGGATGTATGACTTGTAAATGGTATATTCTTTAAAGTGTTTATAAATAAAAATTGGAGTCCTGATCTGGCTCCTTTGTAATTTCTCTGGGAAATATATGCTGTATATGTCCTTCAGCTGAGAAGCTCCCTACTTGTGCTTTGTAACACTGTTCACTAAGCCAACTAAAAAGTACCACTAATCAGTTCATAAGGAAAAACTTGTATTTGTGTGGAATCAAAATCTAGAAGTATTTTTTCAGAAGGCAACCCAACAATATCTAAAAAACTCCTCACCACCATATAACACAGCTCTGCATTTTTGAGATGATGATCAACGGGATTTAAAAGCGTGTTTGTTAAAAATACTAATTATGTGTAATGATTACCTTGATAGTTTCAGTTACCAAAAAAGTTATATGTTAAATAATTAACGAGTTTATCTTTTTTCTGTTCTAGGCTTAAAAGAAGCCTAAGTGATTGGATTACAACTGACTTTTTGGAGCACAAGTGACGTTAAAGCAATTTGAATGTATCGGAGCATGGCTGCCTCTTAAAATGCAGAAGTTAAAAGAAATTATTGCCTATCAAAACCTACTGAATATCTGAATTTTCTAGACATCCTGCATTTAACTGTGTTTTTAAATGTCCGTGATTAAGATCTCATGCAACCATTGTATATTTTGGAGACTATTCTCCAAAAGAGAACTGTGCATTTAAAAAGCAGAAATGACTGTGTTTTCTCTTGGAACTTACTAAGGTTGAACATACCGAAAGACCATGACCAGCTTGAAGCGGTCCCAGACCGAAAGGGCTGTTGCCACTGGGGTATCAGTCGGAACAGATGGCACCTCAAAAGTCCACTCGGATGATTTCTACATGAGGCGCTTTAGGTCGCAGAATGGCAGCTTAGGATCTGCAGTCATGGCTCCAGTTGGGCCTCCTCGCAATGAGAGTTCCCATCACGTTACCTCTACCCCTGGAGTCCCTAAAATGGGGGTCAGGGCAAGGATTGCTGACTGGCCCCCGAGGAAGGAGAACATCAAGGAAACAAGCAGATCTAGTCAAGATATTGAAACATCAAGTTGCCTTGACAGCATGTCTTCTAAAAGCAGTCCTGGGAGTCAGGGAAGCTCTGTGAACCTGAATGCTAGTGATTCTGTCATGTTAAAGAGCATCCAGAGCACACTTAAAAACAAGACCAGACAATCTGAGAATCTAGACTCCAGGTTTCTTACACCTGATGGCTATCCCAGTTCTCCAAGGAAAGCTCTTCGCAGAATACGACAGCGCAGCAACAGTGACATTACCATAAGTGAGCTTGATGTGGATAGTTTTGATGAATGTATTTCACCCACGTTTAAATCTGGACCGTCTCTGCACAGGGAGTATGGCAGCACGTCTTCCATAGATAAGCAGGGAACTTCAGGGGAAAGTTTTTTTGACTTATTGAAGGGCTATAAAGATGAAAAGTCTGATCAGAGAAGCCCAGGCACAACTAAACTTGGTGATCTCCTGATTGCCAGTGGAAGCAAGGGTTCAGGATTCTCTCTAGATGTGATAGATGGACCTATTACTCAAAGGGAAAACCTGAGACTCTTTAAGGAAAGGGAGAAGCCACTGAAGAGACGCTCAAAATCAGAGACAGGAGATTCATCTATTTTTCGTAAGCTGCGCAATGCCAAAGGTGAAGGGGAACTTGGGAAGTCTTCAGATCTTGAAGATAACAGGTCAGAAGATAGCATTAAGCCTTGGACTTGTCCAAAGTGTTTTGCTCATTATGATGTACAGAGTATTTTATTTGATTTAAATGAAGCAGCAATCAACAGGCATAATGTTATTAAAAGAAGGAACACAACGACAGGTGCATCTGCTGCTGCTGTAGCATCACTTGTCTCTGGACCCTTGTCCCATTCTGCAAGTTTCAATTCTCCAATGGGCAGCACTGAAGACCTGAATTCAAAAGGAAGTCTCAATATGGACCAGGGAGATGATAAAAGCAATGAACTAGTGATGAGTTGTCCTTATTTTCGTAATGAGATTGGTGGGGAAGGGGAAAGGAAGATCAGCCTTTCCAAATCTAATTCAGGTTCCTTCAGTGGGTGTGAAAGTGCCTCATTTGAGTCGACTCTGAGTTCTCACTGCACAAATGCTGGAGTTGCAGTTCTAGAAGTTCCCAAGGAGAATCTGATTTTACATCTAGACAGAGTGAAAAGATACATCGTTGAACATGTAGACCTCGGTGCATATTATTATCGAAAATTCTTCTACCAGAAAGGTAGGTAAATTTTTTTTCTCCTTAAGTTTTAATAATGATTTTTTGTTTTGCAAACATGCAGAATTCAGTTATGTTTAATAGTATTGCCAAGAATTATTTATTTCTTTAATCATCAGTGCTTAAGCATGGTGTATTTTACTGATGGGTACATGCTATATCTAATTGTCTTTCAGAGTGTTGGAGTGTAAGAATGTTGAGGATTTTATTGCTGATACACATGACAGCAGTAGCTACGAAATATAAATGTCTTGAAACACAGCTTTGGTATCCATGGGAGTGGGCAGGGGTTGACACTTGAAAGATTAAAACAAGAAAATAAAATCCTAAAATATGAGAACTTTCTTCCCTCTACACCAACCCTTGAGGTACTGAGGATTTAATGGACTGTGCATCTTGGAAAGTTAGCATTTACAATAATCTTTGGACATACTAATAACTTGATAATCTATTTCAAAATGGGGGGGTGGTATTTTAAAAAGTAGATAATATATAAATCAAGATAAAAATCTGTCTTACTCACTGTTTTCATTACAGCAGTCAATCTAGAAAAAAAATTCTAATGCGTCAGATTTTGCAGACACAAACGATCACTATATAGGTGCTGCAACGACAGCAAAGTATCTGAAAAACCAGAGTGCAGTTCTCTTATCACATGGTTCTGCCCTGAAACCAAAGATTATAATTTCCACTGGTTGTATACGGGAGGGAGAAAAAAGCCCAAAACAACCGATCAAAGCGTTTTGACCTATAGGGAAAAGCAAACCGCAGACATTACCCAGATACCCCCGTCTCTGTCCCCCGCCTCCTTCTGTCAAAATGATACTGGCACTGTAAGATGCAGATCTCACTCTGTTCTTCATGATTCTGAAAATGATCAAAAAGGATTGCAAACCAAAGTCCTTTAAAGTTTAAGAGTTCTGTCTGCAGGATTGTGTCGTATCTCCTGATGGATAGAGCTGGTCTGATGACCGACCTGGAGAATGCTTGTTCCTTACCTCCCAACGATCGGGACTGGATTTCTTCTCTTAAGTGAATGCAGCTCAAAAGAGCTTGTTTCCTACAGATAAAAGCAACAGGGATGCCTGATTAGAATTAAGTGGATAGTCTGCTAAAAGAAAAGACTTCAGCTTAACTGCATGTTCTTGCTAATAATCTCATCTCCCATTTTTGTCTTGCCTTCAAAATGTGTTCATCTCTCGCCTCTTCTCTGCATTGTCCGTTGGTTGGGTGGCTCTTGTTACACTTTCTGTAGTCTCTTTCTGCAGTCTTTCTAGGGCTGAGAGGTAGCCTTTCCTTCATGTTTTTTGAGAGTGCTGATCCACATCCTTTGGAGACATAGGAAAAATAAATGGTTTCCTGGGAAAAGTAAGCTAGATGTGTGATATAGGATGAGGTATGTTTGGAGAGGAAAGCCTAAGGTTAGCAGCCTTTGTTTGAGATTATCTTCCTATCTCTGGAACAATTTGATTCCTTATCACTCCTAGTGAGTTTTGCACTCAGCAGCTAAAGTTTCATGTTACAGCTGACCTGATTTACAACATTTCAGCACTAAGAGGGGAACAGTTTATTCCTCCCTCTTCCTTGTACCAGGTCTCTTGTTTTCTGAAAACTTGATAAGCCAGTTGAGTTTACTAACCAAGCAAGCAGAAATCTTGCCATCACAATAAATTTGGAGTTTACTGCTTGGTTGTTTCTCTCCAGTTTTGGTGAGGCCTATTATCTTTCATTGCAGTCAGAGGAGTGCCAAAGCTCTACTGCCAGGTAAGGGATGAAAGTAAATAGCAGAAGAGGAGGGAGGTGTGAGTAGAATTTCAGCCCTTAGGCAACAGCAATTTATTAGTTTGCCTTCTCCTTAAGAGAAACCACACCCTCATGCTACTACAGTTCCAGTCACCATTACATTTCCATTTTTTTGTAGATGTAATTAAGATTAATTGATAAAATTGACATAACCTAGTCCTAAGGGTATTGGTGAGGGGCAGCCAGATACAAAAGTATATGTTATGGAGTAGGTTTGGAGGGGGAGAAGAAGCTGTGATTTTTTTTTTTCTTAAGCAATAAAGCTGGGTTTTAAATTCACTTTTCTTGTGTTCAGTCCAGCAGAGTTCAAACCAGGGGTGTTATTTCTACCAGAGATTTTTATCTGAAAAGCTGTACTTCAGAAGCCTCATTAGATGTACCCAAATATCCACTTTCTACAAGTACAAAACACATTTTGTTGACCATGCAGAGTATCATTGTTCCATAAGCAAACTTGAGTCTAAGATGATGAGGTGGGATAGTGATAAAACTTAAAGCAGCATAATGGGGGGGGGGGGGGGGGGGGATCAAGTCAGTTGTAACTGAGTTTTTCATGTAACATGAAGGAAGTAATGATGCAGAAATTTTCTTGCTGTAAGAGGAGGTTGGGTTTTTATGATGTTACAAATGGAACAGACAGTTCTGAAAGACAGTTCCAGAGGGATCAGCTCATCAAGTCAGTAGGCTTTGGATAATTTTAGTGTTAGAAGTATAAAACAAAGAATTCTGATTTGACAACAATACCTTTTGAAGATCTCGAACCAGGACAATTTCATGGACTTGGAGAACCCACAGTAATCCTAGAGGTTGCATAGAATAAAAAGCAGTGTTCCAGAGAATTGTAAGCCTGAGCTGGTTTTCATTCCAACTGGAGATAACAAAGCAGGTAATTTGGAACTGTACATTAAATCATGCTGACGGGCATCATTAATGATTTTTAACTGGCAGTTCTTTATTGATAAAGTAGGTCTTGTCACATAAAAGAAAAAAACCCCATAGTTAATCTTGTGTCTTAAAAAAAAAAGGATGAAAGCCATTGCATTCATACAGTCCCATTTAATTTCTTCAAGGTAATTTGGTAAAATGCCAGTGATGACTTGACTGAAGTCTTTAATGATATGAAATCAATAGCCCATTTTTTACAGGTACTCTTATTTAGATGATAGATCCATCTCAAATTTTAGCAGTGTATGGAGGAGGTATAAGTGATCTTGTGGTATTACTAACATGGTCCAGATTAACTATTTTAATCTAGTTAGTGTAAAATATTTGGATGTGACATTTATGGATGAGTCTTGTATAAGTTCAATGAATGCAAATGGATGAGCTTTTGTATGTAAAGGAAGTTGGTCCCGCTACAGAGTAGTGGAATTGATAAATAGTATATTCTGGCCTGATGTCCAGACTTCGAAATGTGACAATACTGGTGGAGACAGTTTAGGGGAGGTAAGAAAAATGGTACTGACAAAAAGATATTGGGAAAAGAACTTTTACAACGGTACTTCCCATGGTTGGATTCAGCCCCTCTACTTTATATCTGAGCTAATTGTGCAAACTCCCTTTGTACTCAATGGAGAGAAATGAACCTTGCAGGATCATATGAATTGCTGTTTCTTCCCTCAATTCACCAACAGAAGGCTCATACACAACTAACTCACATGGAAATTTTATTCTTATAGTAAATGATTGCTACTCTTATGATGCACAAGATGTATTTACAAGCTGATTATATAAAGGTGTGTTTTAAAAGGTGTATTTGATAGAAGGACTTAACTTATAAATGCCTAGACTTTAAAGTTTAAGCTAGTGCATAAAAAAAGAGGGGGAGAGGATGAAGCCAATGCAAGAACCGATTTGTGAAAGTTGCACAGAGATGTGCTTATTAAAGACTTACTTACAATCAATATTAAAATCATAGAGATGGAAAATCTTGTTTCTGTCAGCTTGTCCAAATGTAGTTCAGAAAAGAGCATGTCACTCCTGAGGAGCAGTCTGTTTTCTCTGTCCCTGTAATTGTGTCTGGGAATTACAGTTCTCATGGAGAGAGCGAAGAGCATCTGTTTTGCTTCCATTGTCCTCACGCAGTAGTCACTAATGTTACCATGTAGGACAAATTTTAGTTACTGGCTTAGAATGAAAGACTTGACTGAGAAGTAAATAGTTTCCTGAACTGGTTTTATGATAAATGAGCTGTTGGTCAGTTTTCTGTTAACTGTTGGCAGCCAGTAAAAATACCCTTTGCTCTAATGCTTAAAATTGCTGTATAATCTGTCCAAAAATCAGTGTCTTTCAAGTATGTGGCTAGACTTACAGAGCTCTGAAAATGTTGCCTGCCCTCTTGTCTCCAGAGAACTGCTGGGCAGAGTTTTCCAGTACTGTAAATGCTGAGCTAGGATTAGAGGAAAATGCTTGATGCTGAGTTTCATTCAGAAGAGAAATGTTTGGGATTTTTACTTCCAGTCTGATTACACAAAATATATCAGTTGAACATGATATTTAAAGATAAATATGATAAAAGCACAAAAGAACCTTTTCACTCAAAATCAAGTGTATTTACTTGGATTTTCTTTGCAAGGGAAACGCATAAATATCTGCCAGGAAAACAAGTATTTGATACTTCTTTCACTGGAAGTATCTTTTGAATTATATGATAAATATTTAACTATTTTTAAAAGTAGGTATAATTTGTTTTAGTGACCAGGTATGATCAATTAATTATTTCTTTTTGGTATGGATTTATAAATTAATTTATGACTGTTGCAAGTTGTCCTGATTGTCTGTTTATTAAATGATTTTTCAACAATAGTATAAATTTAATAATGTCAAGCTTGAGAAGTGTTGCTTCCAATGACCTTCGCTGTGGGGTGGCAAAATAAGCCATCTTCTATGGTATTCATGTTTGACTTAAAGCTCTTGAATTATAATTGTGACGTAGCCCTTGTTTTCCCAATAAAACCCCTAATTAACTACCTTTAGGTTGGATATTAAGCTTTTTGCACTCTAATTCTGCTACTTCTTTTCCTGCAATAGGAAAGAGAAAAGAGTTAAATATAAGGAGATCCAGGATGTAGGGGAAAATCAGGTGGAGACACAAGAAAGTGTACCAGACACTTTCCCAGTGCAACTGCCAGTGCAGGCTTAAAGAAGAGAGAATAAAAGATACTTCCTATTAGCAGAGAAGTGTAAAATTCCACACTACTTCATGCATTTTTCCAAAGCAATAGGAGCTAATTAAAAAGCGTAATCAAATGATACAGAATTGTATGTGCATTTTCATGCAGCTTCAAACGTTCTGCTTGCCACCTTTCTTAAATGTGTTTTCAAGATGCAGAATAATTTCTCCTGAGAAAATTCTCTATCTGAATTGCAGGCTAGAGAAGGTGCAGGATACACAAATTTTAGCATTGTGCAGCTGTCAATACAGAAAACTAAAGTAATGTTTGGACCCTTCTAGTATGCATTACTGCCATATCTTTTTTCTTAAAGTTTTTCTATTATAAAAGCTAAGCCACATCACTGTTTTGAAGTCACTAAGCAGTTTAATGTCGCGATGACCAAGTTATCTCAGCTTTTGGAAGCTGTGTAATATGCTGATAAAAAACTTCATCTAACTTTCTTAAAGACTGTGCTGCTTCTGCATTGACCATGTCTGCCATAAACTGTTTGGTGAACTATAAACATGCAGGAAAAAAAAAACAAGCTACTTAATGGAGGAACAAGAAAAGCTAGGGTGCTAGTAAAATAGTTTGAAATTTTGAACAACAGAACATCTCTGGCATTTACAGGGCCCATATCAGTGGACTAGTATAAAAATGTTATTAGGCTTATATGGATGATCTAATTTCTTAGTAATTTCCCCACTCACGATTCAGTCACCCAAAATTTAATGCCAATATTTACAGAATATTCCACATGATATTAGAAGAATTTTGAATCTTAATTACCTCTATGTAGAGTATTGACTTTTAATGACTTGCAGAGGAATTTGGTAAAATGCAAGTCTTATAATGCCTCAAGCATGTTTCTTTTGTCTCGCATGCTCTGAAATCTTAAATGGAAAACACTGAGTAAAGGATAATAAAATATCAGACACTGGGGACTAGAATAGAGCCCCCAAGGGCTTAAAGTGCTGGGCAGCTGTGTGAAGACAAAGGTGTAATTCCAGGGCACAAGTAAGCTCATAAGGAGAAAGGACCTACTTGAAAAGCCCTTAGTGTGTTGGAGGGAAGTTTTGCAAGAACCAGTAAGTAGAGGTTGTAAAAGAAACACAGTGAAAAATGAGGCTCTCAAATTTTTAACAACATTATTAATTGGAAAAATGATTGGCGTTCACTTTAGATGGAGTGCATTTCAATATCTATATTTATTATCATTAAAGATGCAGTTCTTGATGATGATGTTAAAGTATTTTATGTTTTTTCTTTATAGCAGAATAGCTCCTGTTAGACTGCTTCTACAGCTCTTGTTTTAAAGTTCTGCTTGTTTTAAGAACACCAAGTAATCTGTATGTAGTAGTTAAGGCAGTATGGTTACATTTCCTGTCAGGTCAGTTACATCTTTTTTCATTCCACTGAATTTCATATTTCTTTGAATTGCTGAATTTTCAGGTAGCTCTAACTTTCTATTTTTGTGCATGTATAAGTTCATTCAAATATGAAGATATGCAGCTTATGGAAAATGATGACATGCGACTTAATTTTCTTGTACAATGCTCGACTCATATTTTTTGACTTTTCTCTTAAATTTTTGTTTAGGGAATGTATGTTTAAATTCAGTTGTCACTTAAGATATGTGCGGCTTTTTTTATATGTTGCTGCATTAATGGTAATATACCTCTGTTGTCAGTCTATATAGTTTGTAATAGAAGAGCCTTCAACACCAATCTCTAAAATTGTTGAGCTTTAATTTTTGTAAATGTGCTTTTCTAATATTTTTTCATGTAAAGCTTGGCTTTACATCTCCATAGTTAGGTGAATATAAAAATGTGTTTCAAATAACCTGCTGTTCAGCTAGTGAGTGATTTCATCAGTCCTGTATTCTCCTCTCTGCGGCCTTTCCCACTCACTAGGCTAGTTTTCAACTCAACTCTTGGCACTTTGAATTTACTTTTAGGGTTGTTGAGTACTTCACTGTTAAATATTTATACTAGTCATTTTATTCTTGTGCTTTATTTTTCTGTGGTATTATGATTTGATATTTTTAGTGTGAGCAAACCTTTAGCTTTTTCAGCTTCATCAGTTTTTCCCATTTTAGAACTGAGTAACTTGTATGGAAAAAGCAAAAAAACAGTCAAAAAATAATTTACATCCTTTGCTAAGTACAGTTGTTTGACATTTCTATTTTAACATAGGTGGTTGAGTTTCCCACTTTGGTACATTTGGCTTCCTTCTTTTTATTTTTAAGGGGGGAAATTGGTTGTACTTATTTAGCTCAATGTGAATGAAACAGATGGCAATATAAAAGCTGATGCAAGAGGTGTATCCTGTTTTAGGCCTATTTTAGCAGAGAAGCCATGTTGAATTTCAGCCTTCTTGTATAAAGGGAGCTCACAAGAGAACTGAAGCACAAGAATGGTATCTTGGTACCACTTGAAGACATGCTCTTATTGACTCCATGGAGCTGCCACTTTATTTCCAGTATAATAATGGAGCATGAAAATACAGTTCAAGTGTGAGAAGTAAGACTTGTTGGTTTCTTTTTTTTTTCTCATATGCAAGAACACTGGAACTATTTTGGGGCAGATGAGAACCTGGGTCCAGTAGCTGTGAGTATAAGAAGAGAGAAGCCAGAGGAAATCAAAGAAAATGGACCTCAGTACAACTACCGGATCATATTCAGAACCAGTGAGGTAAGCAGTTCAGGAGTGACAGTAAAAGAAGCTAGAAGAGAGCAGGCAAAACCAGGTGGCATGTGTAGGGTTTGTGTGCTTTTCAGCATTGATAATAGATTTCTTTATAATCCAGGAACCTCCTGACAGAATTATGCCGCATGTTTATCTGGCACAGAATATATGTGAGTTATTCCATAATGTCCAATACAGGGGAAACACTAAAGGTTGTTTGGTTAAAACCTGAGAAACTTAGAGGAGCTATATTAGGTAGAAGGAAGCAAAGAGGAGGGAAATTGCTTCCTTCACTTCTATATGTGACAGTAGGTAGACCTGAGAAATGTACTTTTTTACTTTTAAATGCTCTGGTAGAAATAGTATACTATTAAAGTACTATACAGGTAGTAGTTTCCTGTAAAACTTAAATCTGATGAATCAATTGAAATAGTCTGATTACTGTTAGATACCAGTGAGTTCCATTTTGTGTATCAGTGCTGATTTTATGCCAACAGAAATTCTTTAATGTTCTTAATTTCTACTGAGAATTGGAAAAATAGTATGTTTTGTTTCCCTGCTATTGCTAGTCAGTCTCAGTGCATAATTCAATCATAATTCAATATAAATGCGCTTTTTTTTGTATGCATAGCTCATGACATTAAGAGGCTCCGTGCTGGAAGATGCTATCCCTTCTACTGCAAAGCATTGCACAGCCAGGGGACTTCCCCTAAAAGAAGTGCTGGAGTATGTGGTTCCAGAGCTGAATATCCATTGCCTGAGGCTGGCCTTCAACACTCCGAAAGTCACAGAACAGCTTATGAAGCTTGATGAGCAAGGGGTGAGTGCAGAGTTATGGGATTATATAAATGATCTTAATCTGTCAGATTACTGCCATGAGTTACAAAATTATCTTTTAGCTTTATGTGATTAGAGTCAGTCTGTTGAAATACCTCATTTAAACTAAAACTTGTCATCTGTAGGGAGAGTTATGTTGCATGTATTTCGCCCAAGTTTTGCAGCATATTTGGTATGTATGAAATAAAGCTCATTTCTCTATGTAGCCTACAGTTTTAGACTAATGTTATGGCAGTTGCTAATTTTAATTTTCTTTAAAAGATACTACATTATTGTTTTTTGTAGAATGTGGGGAGGAGGGAGTTGTCTTCTGTTTTTCTTGCTGCTATTACAATAATAAGAAAAGTCTCCCATGTTACTAAATGTTTTGTTGTAATATTGTATTGGCTAAACCATGACCAGCGTGCTGCCTGTCTCTTTTTGTTTTGTTGGTTTGTTTTTTCCCTTTCCCTGGAACAAACTATGTGGCAAAATATTCTAAACCTTTCTTCATACAAATGATTTTCAATTAGATGAGTCTTCTGGTCTTTTAAAGGTGGAACTGAGGCTCATTAGCAATACAGCTTAGACTTAGCAAAATGAAAGTCCACGAGTGAAGTGAATTTTATGATTAAAAACTTCAGTAGTGACATTTAACTGCTGTGTGCCTGCCTCAGTCTTCAGTGCTGACGTCTCTTTCCGTGCCTCTTGAGTGGATGGACCCAGGATGGGGTCTGGGTCCCTCCCACTGTAAGAGAAGGTCAGGTTCATGACTACCTGACAAACCTGAATGTACAAAAGTGTATGGGACACAATGAGATGCATCCCAGAGTCCTGAGGGAATTGGCTGATGTAGTTGTCGAGCCTCTCTTCGTGGTATTTGAAAAGTGATGGCCGTCAGGGGAAATCCCAGGAGACTGAAAGAGGGGAAACATTGTATCCATCTTTAAAAAGGGTGGAAAGGAAGACCCTGGGAACCACTGACCTGTCAGCCTCACCTGTGTGCCTGGGAAGATCATGAAACATCCTCCTAGAAGTTGTGCTAAGGCATGTGGAGGACAGGGAGGTGATTCAGGACAGCCAGCATGGCTTCACTGAGGGCAAGTCCTGCCTGACCAACGCAGTGGCCTTCTATGATGAAGTGACTCCGGTGGACAAGAGAGGGGTTATAGATGTCGTTTTTCAGGAGTTCTGTAAAGCCTCGGGCCATGGTCCCCCACAACATCGTTCTCTCTAAATTGGAGAGAGATGGATTTGTTGAGTGAACTGTTAGATGGATAAGGAATTGGTTGGACAGTCGCATCCAAAGGGTAGTGGTCAACGGCTCAGAGCCACAGTGGACATCAGGGACAAGTGGTGTCTCTCAGGGGTCCATACTGGGACTTAATATCTTCATTAGTGATACAGACAAAGGGATTGAGTGCACCCTCAGCAGATTTGCAGATGACACCAAGCTGAGGGTGTAGTTGCCACACCTGCACGATGGGATGCCATCCAGAGGGACCTGGACAAGTTCAAGAAGTGGCCCCATGAGAATCTCATGAGGTTTAAGAAGAACCAAGTGCAAGGTGCTGCACCTGAGTGCTGTACCTCTGGTATTAACATGGGCTGGGGGATGAACAGATTGAGAGCAGCCCTGCCAAGAAGGACTTGGGGGTGCTGGTGGATGAGAGGCTGGAGATGACCTGGCAATGTGCACTCAGCCCAGAAAGCCAATTGCGTCCTGGGCTGCATCCAAAGCAGCGTGGCCAGCAGGGCGAGGGGATTCTGCCCCTCTGCTCTGCCCTGGTGAGACCCCACCTGSAGTGCTGCATCCAGCTCTGGGGTCCCCAGCACAGGAAGGACATGGACCTGTTGGAGTGAGTCCAGAGCAGGGGCACCCAGATGATCAGAGGGATCGAGCACCTCTCCTGTGAGGAAAGTCTGAGAGAGTTGAGGTTGTTCATCCTGGAAAAGAGAAGGCTTTGGGGAGGTCTAATTGCAGCCTGCTGGTACCTGAAGGAAGCCTACAAGAAAGAGGGACTTGTTACAAGAGCATGGAGTGACAGGACAAGGGGGAATGGATTAAAACTGAAAGAGTGTAGGTTTAGATTAGATAATAGGAAGAAGTTCTTTGCTCTGAGGGTGGTGAGGCACGGGGATAGGCTGCCTGGAGAAGTTGTGGATGCCCCATCCCTGGAAGTGTTCAAGGCCAAGTTGGATGGAGCTCTGAGCAACCTGGTCTAGTGGAAGGTATTGCTGCCCATGGCAGGGGGGTTGGACCTAGATGACCTTTAAGGTTTCTTTCAACCCAAGCCATTCTCTGTTTCTGTGATATCTAACAAAAGTTTGAGGTTAAATTATCCTTATTTCATATTATACATGTCATTAAGGTCCCATGGTACAGTGCATAGTGTCGTTTTCTAATACTTTAACTTTTGAAAATCATGAAGGACAAGTGATAGTTAAATTTTTATTATCTGCATCAAAGTGTTTTCTGTTTTTGTGGTAATGAAACAGTTTGACACTTCTAGCAGAAAAAGATAAGCACACTCTGTACTAATTAGAAGCTGCACTTTTTCAATTCTAAGATAACAAAAAAATGGGTAACAGCTGCTCTACTAATTAGGTACACAGAATGTTGATCACTTCTTCTTGCTGAGAGTCACACTGTTTCATTACAGCATGAACAGGTGCCTGTTTGATATAGCAAATAAAATGTTTTGTAAATTTAAGAGTTAAGATTATAAAGTCACCTTAGCCTGACTTAGCCATTAAATTTCACCCAGGAATTCCTTCATTGAGCCAAATTTGCATGCATTGGTTTTCATTAGAATAAGATGTCTTTTTTGTATTTGAGTGAGGTCTTAAAGCTGTTGGTTGTTTTCATATTTAAGAATTTCTAGTTCTTTATTTAAATTTATCTGCTTTCAGCTTTAAGACTTATGATATTTTTCTCTGCTACATTTTAAAAGTCATTTTGGTGTGAGATTTTTTTCCAGCAAAGGTTTTTGTATGCAGTGATTAAATCATCTGTTGGTCTTGTTTATGATAAACTAAACAGATTGCACTTTTCAAGTCTTTCACTGCAACATATTTTCTCTGAATTTCATATCACTCTTATGGCTGAACTCTGTCTCTTCTACTCTTTCAATATCTACATATGTCATTCAGTGTCAGAATGGGAATATTCTTCTTGCCCTAGTTTTGTACTGGTGCTGTATGTGAAAGTTGCTTGTTCCTTACTTCCTCTTATATTGCTAGAGTGGTAACATCTGCTCTTCTCTACATATGGTCCACATTGCTTGTCACCTAGCTGTTCTTTTATTGGATTTATTAAAATGCATTCATTTGAATGGTTCTGTGTTAAAAAGCAATCAAATCATTTCCTAGGGCTGCAATAGCTTCTAATTACCATCTAATAATCTTTGTCTTGAATGCAGAGCTCATCATAAGTTACTGGAGGTTTACTTCCAAATATGATTTTAAAATTTGAATATTGGGGCAATTACTGATTTATTTCAGTAGAAGCTAATCTTTATGGCAATTCTTCATTCACAAAAATACTGTGACATGTCAGTTGGTTCTTAATATAATTCCCATTTCGTAATATAAACTTGCTGACTGGTTAAATCCAAGATATACTTTCTGCTGTCTTGCACTGGGTGCTAGATAGATACTTAAAGTGCACTTTTCCCACATATATGAATATGTAAATACTTCCAGATTATTAAAATGAAGCTGCTACTTTAGTAGTTTTACCACAAGAGAATTCATGCTTTAACTTCTTTTTTAGCTTTTTATTGTAGTTAATACACTTCTAAGGACCCTAGATTTATCAGAAGTAGGTGTAATAATGGGGACTGCATGCCTTTCTCCAGATGTGCTTTTTTGATTCAGAAATACCAACTTGTGTTGTCCTTAGGAAACTTTTTTTCAAAAATTAGCAAATCTAAGAACACAGCTAGAAGGCATATCCTGCTCTTTGCATAGTCCTTGTTTAGTTTCTTAGGCTGACATTTTCAGAGCAATAAGGGACAGTTGTTTGTTTGCTCATGGATGCTGTGGATCCCATTTATGTTCATACCCTTGAAAATACTTCCTTCACCTGAAGGTGAATAGTAGGTGAATAATGCAAGTGTGCTTCGTGAGAATAGTTTTCTTTGTCCTTATGTGTTTAAGTGAAATTACTACAAGCTGTTGTAATTAGCAGTTCACCSAAGGTATTGTGGTTCCACGAAGCACTTCCATCCGTTCTGTTCCTGTGGGACTGGAGAAATCATACCTGAGCAGCAGATGCCTGAACGGTCCAAGGCAGGACCTGCTACTGATGATATGGGAAGTGATGGCAGTTGTTCTGGCAGGAACGGCAGCAGTGCCACCTCTCACCATCCTTCCTCACTCCCTGCCTCTCTCCTGCCTTACCATGTGTCAGCAGGAGGAAGTGGAACAGATTGCCCAGAGAAGCTGTGCATGTCCCATCCCTGAAAGTGTTAAAAGTCAGCTTGGATGTGGATTTGAGTAACCTGGTCTAGTAGAAAGTGTCCCTGCTGCCCACGTCAGGGGGTTTGGAACTGGATAATCCTTAAGGTTCCTTCCAAACCAAACCGTTTTATGATTTTATGCTGTGCTCACATTTTGTCATAAGAAATTTGGTGTATTTAGAAGATGCAAGTCAGGTAGTGTGTCAGATTATAAAATAAGAGATCTTCTGTAGTGGAGAAAAAAGAAGCAGCCTAGAACTGTGGCTTATTACATATATGTTTGACTTCTTCAGTGGGAGTAAACAAACCAGGTTATCTTTACCCTTCTTTTTCCCTCCTTATTTTCCTATTGCTAATATTTTATCCCTGTCATCATTCATCCTTAGTAGTAAAGGAAGAATACAGTCAAGTTGGCAGTTTTCAGTTTTTAAATTTTAAAATTTACTTTAATTAGAAACAGATTAGGACCACTTTTGAGGGTCTTTAGATTATCCCACCATAAATATAATATGTTAAAATTAATGAATTTCAGTTTGATTTTGTGTCTACTTCCTAGCAAGTTCAAAATCCTTTGCCTCAGGACTTGGGATAGAATCTTCTGAGAACAAATCACAGTGTATTGAGATAACTTTGCTGCCAGTGCTGTTGCACATAACTATTTTCACTTCCCACTAACCTGTAGCCCAAACTTGTAAATCTCATGCTAGTTTTGATAGATTTTCTTACGATTTTACTTTGGCATATCTGGTTGGTGTTTATTTGAAACAGAGCCTCTGTAAAAATCCGTGTGTGGGAGGGAAGATTGTTTACCCGGCAATAAGGAAGCATTTCTACTGGATGAATTACATGCATAAACTCCATGGCTCTCCCTTGTGCTCCTTCAATCAGAGTTCCTGCCCGTGAAATTGGTTTTGGAGACAGCAGTAAATGGCTATGGATGCTGCTTTCTTCTCTTCTGTAACTTGTAGTCCAGWTATAAATGATGCTGGTGTACTCTTTTTGAGTGTATCAATTTGGAATTGGTGGAAACAGTTTGCTTTGAAGAATCACAATTATGGTTGGGTAAAAAATTACCTGATTCACATCTTTAGCTTCTGCTGTATTAGGAACATCAACCACCAAATTAGAGGGAAAATAAAAAGCACAAATATATTTGAAGATTTATGCTAGTAAATAGTATCTTCAAGGTATACCAGCATGTCTCAATTTAGGTATTTTCTTCATTACTATGTGTTTAAGTCTGGGAATATCAACTGAATGTCATGGATTCTTTCAACATGGGTAACAGGTGAATGAGCTTAGAGGTGAATAATTTCTGTCTTCTTGTTGAAATGAGACAATGGTCATTTTGTCACTTGTTTTAGTAATGAGCACATGATGTGCCCTACCCTTTTGCTTGGAAGGCTTAGCACAGGATAGTAACCATGGTACCAGCCTAAGTGAGAGTCAAATTCCTGACATTACTCAGCCAGCACTTCCCAGGTGGCTCAATGTTAGACAGTCACTATTTGCAAGCTGCAGTGTTGTCCTCCTGGAGATAAGCAACTTCATATTTATTTTACTTCTGAAAGCATTTTGACATCCTCAGATGAAATCTGCCATTATTGAGGCAATTAGAGTGCAAACCAATGAGAGTATTTAGAACTAGACTAACTTTTGAAATTAGATTGATAATAAGTTATTTTTTCTTTTGTGAGTTATGGATTTATTAAAAAGTGGGAAATTAATTCAATGCATAAGTTGCTTCATCAGATGGTACATGCATAAAATTTTAATCTTTTTCCCTTTGCAGTTAAGTTACCAACTTAAGGTGGGTATCATGTACTGCAAAGCCGGGCAAAGCACAGAAGAGGAAATGTATAATAATGAATCAGCAGGTCCAGCCTTTGAGGAGTTTCTTCAGCTCTTGGGAGAGCGAGTTCGACTCAAGGGATTTGACAAGTATCGTGCTCAGCTGGATACAAAGAGTAAGGCTTTTTCATTATTTTTTCCCCCCTTAAGTGAGCAAAGTGCATCCTATGGTTGCTAACTGCCTTTTTGAAGAGAGTTCTTAAAAATAACATCTTTGCCATAGGAAGACAGTTGCTTAATATAAGTGAAAGCAGAGCACGTGTAATTTGACTGTTCTCACATGGTCTCTCAACTCTGATAATAATTGGATTTTTGTACTGATTTGATGTGAAATTATCACTAAATCTGCAACAAGAAAGCAGTAACTATGGAACCGTTATTGGTATTGCAAATCCATCATCAGTGTGTTGTCTTAAGACTAATCAATACAGCTGGTGTGTAGTATTTTTTTTTAATGATACACTTATAGATGGTCTCTAGAATGTTTCAAGAACCCATCTATGTCACTTCACGTTGAAGAGTTGATCTCTTGCTTTTCTGATGTCTTTTGCATGCAGTTTGTCTTCTAGGCAGTTTTGTCTTAGTCATCCTGTCAAATGTATTCCTCCCTCTGTGGCTTTTCTTTTTTGAGCTATGGAAATTAAACTGGATTTGGCAGCTATATTATCAGCTTTAACTGTGAAACATATTGCAACAAAAATGCAGTGGTAAGATGATCTTGGGTGACCGTAACTATAAAAGAAACTCCTTGCATTTTGAATCAGTCATGTGAAATACCTGTTTATCAGCTAGCACATGCTCTATTCAATTTGTAGATCTGTTTAAATTACTCGGGGAAATTTTGTCTTACATTACTTTTCTTTGAGTACTGGAGCTGAACCAGTTCCCATGAAGATCTTTTGCTATTTTGCTCACTTGCAGCAAAGGAAACGAAATAAGGAGTTGATTCATGAAAGCTGAAAAGCATTCATCGGCTTCAGTGCAGCAGAAGCTGTGGTCTTGGCATGGGTCTCCTGGCACAAACAGAGTAACTTGCTGTGCTTTAGTGCTCCATCATTCTACCTTCTGTCATTAATTTCTACAGCGGTTGCGTTGCTATCTCCTCAGGCTGTTCTTGGCCAGTCAGATCATCAATTCTCTGAGGGTTATAAAATGTCCTTTGGTTTTAAACCTAAATTAATACCTATTTTGCTCATTTAACACCGAACCTGCTTTTTTTTTTTAACTTGCAATACCTGTATTCCTTCTGTTGTAGTTCCTCCCTTGGGTGCATTTCATAGAATCTTAGAATGGTTTGAGTTGGAAAGGACCTTAAAGATAATCTCATTTCAACCCCCCTGCCATGGGCAGAGACACCTTCCACTAGACCAGGTTACTCCAAGTCCCATCCAATCAGGCCTCGAACACTTCCAGGGATGGGGCATCCACAGCTTCTCTGTGTGACCTGTTCCAGTGTCTCACCACCCACACCGTAAAGAATTTCTTCCCAATATCTAATCTAAACCTGCCCTCTTTAGTTTAAAGTCATTCCCCCTTGTCCTATCACTACATGTTCTTGGGAAAAGTCCCTCTCCAGCTCTCTTGTAGGCCCCTTTAGGGAAGACTGCTATAGTGTCTCCCCAGAGCCTTCTTTTCTAGGCTGAATAATCTCCATTCTCTCAGCCTTTCCTTGTAGGAGAGGTGCTCCAGCCCTGTGATCATCTTGGTGGCGTGCTCTAGACTTGGTCCCACACATCCACGTCCTTCCTGTGCTGAGGATTCCAGAGCTGGACACAGCACTCCAAGTGGAGACTCAATATTCCGTTTGGTGTCCAGACATGTTGCAACTGTGTCTCCTCAATGCTTTTGTGATGTTACCCTTAATAAGCCAAGTCTTATTTATTGGTATGTGAGTTGTGTATTTCTTTACTTGGACACACACACGCACACATTCAGTGTTACCTGATAACCTTCCTCTGCTCTCATTCGAGTTGAATTCAGTCTAATTTCTAATCTATACAAGGACTATACACATAATTTCAGGTCATATCCAGGCAGTTTCTTCTTGTAACATTTTCTTGCCTATACTGGAAATACATATAATTCTTAGGGTGAGTTTTCCTTTTCCACAGCTCTGAACTGCTATTTTATCAGCTATAAAGATAAGCTAGGTCAAAAATCAAATGTGTATGGAAAAAGAGAGTAAATATTTATTTAGCTTCTGTTTTTATATTGTGACCTTGTTACTTTCAGTAGTTAAAGTAAAATCCTCTCTTCCTTTTCTTCTGGGTTAGTTAAGACATGGAAAAAAGGCCAATAACCCTTATTTTGGTGTCAGTCCACACGCTTTGGTTTCTAGTATATGTAAATGCTGTATGATTAAGGGTTGATTCATCTGTGCAGATATACCCATCAAAGCTGTAAATGTCTTTTAAGTACTCATTTTGAATTTTCCTCTAAACAGCAGAATTTTCCAGAAACGTTTTGAATTCCTTGTTGCTTCTGACTTGAGGAAAGAATTTTGTCAGGCTTTGAGTTAATGTACTACAATCTAGCACCTGTTGAATGGAAGCTTTAAGTTGACTGAATCTGTCCTGGTTTTGAGAGTTGTCTTTCTGTAATGAAGGTTTTTCTTCCATGTTGGGAGATGGCATATATTTTTTGACATTGCCCAGTAGACCAACTCATCTCCATTCTGTATCTAAAAATGCAAAAAGGCTTTATGTAAACACTTCACTGTGATCACAGAGGACAGGAAATCCTCCAAGTGGAAACTGCTGCTTTCATGAAGGGTTTCCTACATTTTCTTTCAGTTGAGGTCTACAAGCTCACATGTGGAACCTCATCGGCTAGAACTGCTTAGGAGCTCTTAGGTTGTCTGAAATCTTTCAATCTATATTGCCTGCAGGATTACTGAGAAAACACATGACTTGGTGTGAGCATGCGTGGATTCTTAATGAGTAGGTTTAGCATCAAATGTGAACAATGAGAGCAAACTTTTGTGATTATCTTGATGGTGGTATGTTCTCCTTTCTGCCACTATGCAAAGCACAGATTGGAAATGCTGAAAGAGAGAGTGCTTTGGGGGCACAACACTCAGCCCTTTGGATAGCTGCATTGTGAAATGCTTAAAGCACGTTCTATGCAGGAAATGGAAAAAAAAGTCACCTTGTAGTAGGGGAAATGCTAAAGACCAGAGATGCTCATAAGAGCTGCATCTCATGTGTGCAGCAGAATACAGCCAGGCAATACATTTTCGATAGCTACCCTAAGTAATCAGTYGGTCCTTTTGCCTTGGCCTTAAAACAAACACCGGCAAAGGAGGGAGTTGTGTTTTTTACTGTGACTTAGGTTTATAGGTTTTGTTGAAATAAGTAGGTCTACAGCTAGGAAGTGGATGTCTCCATCTTCCAGCTCTGTGCTCTTCTGTTGCTCGAGAGCACTGTCTTGAAATAGTTCTTGCAGTCTTATTACACAGGGAATTTTCCTGCGCAAGAATTCTGTTCATTCTCAGCACAGTTGATTGCAAAGATGTGTTTAAAAACAAATGTCTGTTCATTGACTTGTAGGAAAGGTCAGATCTATTTAGTCTACTTTGCTAGTTTCTATACCTTTGACAATACTTTGCAAGCTATGAAAAGCAGTTGCATGACGTAAGACATGGAGAGATTTTCTTCACATGAAGGTGAGCTGATCTGTATATGTACTCTGGAAATGTTCACAATATTTTCAATTTATGCAAATTTAGAACAGTAAAGTTGCTCTAGCAAAAGGCAGTTTCAGAACAGTTGTTGTTCTTAGAAATTTTTAGAGTTAGGGGCCTAATTGGTAAGTATTCATAACAGAGCCAATTCTTTAAAAGGAGGAATCTCATGCATCCTATTAACTGAAAGCCTATTTAAGTGTATTGGATCCTTCAAGGGCTTTCACTTTGGATCTCTGCCAATACCACTGTGAAAAAGAGATGCTACTTTTCAAGTTCTGTTTGTTTATTTCTAGAATTACCGGAGGGGAAACAGTCTATCTCCTGGCAGCCTGCAGACTTCGGATAGGAAATAGAGCTTGAAAATGTCACCTATCCCACAGTGACTAGAAAGTTTATGGGCATCACTTTAAAGTAATAAACATCACAGTGATCTTTCAAATTATAACTTCAGTCATTTTACTTTATTTTCTAGTTGTAATGCATGCTTTATTTCCCTCCCCCTCACTTAGTCTTATTTCTCAGTATTTTAAATTGGTAAATGGGATCAGCTCCATAATGCTAGGCCTGGTAACATGGCATGTGTGTCCAACAGAGTGGAAGTGTGGTTGATGCAGGAAATTAGGGAAGTTGATTAATATGGGTTTGGGAAGTTTATGATTTATCCATTTGACAAGATTGTCAAGTAAGCTAATAATGGTGATTTCTGWACTAGATGTTTATATACTGCATGACTTTCTGGTTAAGACATAAGAAGAATATAAAACCAGAAGTTATTAAATAGATAATCTAGGGAATGAATGGACTTCGAATTGACATTTTGTGTAGAGGTTGTCAGTAAACCCCAATGTTTGTAATGAAATAATACAGATATATTACCTTCTTAACTTGCACTATATAACATTTTTCCAACCTTGTGGAAATAAGAATAGAATTACTCTTGGGTCTGAGGCATTTGTTGGGAGATGAATAGCCAAAGGAGGTCAGAGGTTCCTTAATTGCTTAAGAAGCAGAAATAGGGATAGAGGGAAGTCCATCCACACTTCTATGCATTTGTGTTACGCATACGCTTTTGAATTTTACAAATTAAGAGATGGTCCTCATTTCTGTCTGAAAACAACTTCGGTATTACAGAGGTTGATCATGAGTGCTTGGTGTTATCCTTGTATATGAGAGAAAGAAGAGCAGTTTTGACAGCTGCTGACAAAGCAAAGGTAGATGGGAGCAACATTAAACTCTGAAAATATTGGTCTCATGCTTTTTATTGTGAGCCCTGCTGCAGTTTGTAGTAATGGTTGTCCTGCCTCATCAGTGTAACTTATTTTTTGTTCTTCTACAATTCCTTGCAATGTTTTCCCCTGACATGTGGAGTCAGATTTTCTGCTCATAAGGGTTTTTATACAGTTTTCTAGCACAGAGATGGTTTAAGCTGCTGTAGAAGCAGGCTGACAGTCCTGTGGATTCAGTGAGGTGAATTTGTCAGCACTATGCTGGTGGTGTCAGCCACAGTTTGAGCACTGTTGGTGTTAGAAAAAAACACTTCAAATGTGAGTCTGTTAATCCTTGTGAATATAGCTGAGAATCATTGGAAGGACAGAAGACTAAGGTGGATTTTTAAAAATTATTGATGATGGAAGGAAAAGATCAGGTAACATCTCAACTAAGTTGCCAGATCCAGTAATGGGGCAAGGCCGAGAAAACATCATGAATACTTGTGCCATAAACTGATGGCCAGAGGGATGTCTTCAGTGTAAAAAGGTGCTAATGAATTTGTAGATCCCTCAGGCCTTTGTTAAGTAGAAGGAAATTGAAGTAGATTGCAGTGCTGGCTTGCAATTCTGACCTTGAAATGATGGCTGTTATTCCAGTGCACAGTCTTGGATTTTACTGCAATGGCTGTGATTTGATTTAAAGCAAACACCTGTCATTATGGTGTTGTGCTTCAGGAAAAGTATTCTGGACTTCAAAAAATCTGAATGGTGAGAGAGATGAGTCTATAGTGGATATGGACTTCTTTTTGCAGTTGAATTTGAATAAGAGAAATTTAAGCTGTGAAGTGCTTGGAAATAATCGGAGTTATTTGATGTGTTATTTGGATTGTAGCCTGATTATTCAGTTTGCAGAATCAGTGCTGTTCTGAGGAAGAACTCTTTTCTGCCTGAAGTGAAGTCCATCTAGGAAAGTTGAAACTGTGACTTAAATATGTAGGTGTTCTAGCGTATTTTTTTGTCAGAATTGCTTTATTCTATTCTCCCAATCCCATTTGGACCATTTCCCCTCTTTTGGAGCCTGCCTTCCCCCGTGTCACTTCTCTGTCTTTTTACACCTGCTCCCCCTTTCCAGTTATTTGTAATATTTTTGTATGCTCTATTTATAAAAGATGATGTGCAAATTAGTGTATTTACAATTACACAGATCAAGTTGTAAAGAAGTTGTGTTGATGTTTAGGTGGCTTTCAGGTGCACCTGCCTCTGTTGGTGTGCACTGCAATGATCAGGCAGAGGGTAGAGGCTGCTGTCAATGCAGTGCAAGATGAAATGATGCCCTTTCAGCTGTCCTACTGTTCTAATTAGCATTAAAAAGAAAACAAATGCCATAGTTTATCCTACTGGCAATGTTGAGTCCTGGAAAAGAGAGCCTGATCTCCTTGAAACATTAACAGAGAATTACAATTTTTATTTTTTTTCTGAAGATTGTATTCCTAATTTCCTATTTTTTTCTAGATAGGTGATTTGGAAGTGCAAAATCTTTATGTGGCTGTAATGTAGAAAACTTTCAATTTCATTTTATGCATGATTTTGTGTTTTTTCATTTACAGTAAAGCTACCTCTATTTTATTATTCTGAATCTGACAGAAAATGAACTTCTCAAAGTTCATGTCCAAAATCTGGGTAAATAAACTGTATATTTTTTATTATAAATGCATCACAAATCTCAGAGCTGTTATTTTCTTAGTAACATGATCTCTCTTCTAATAAAAACGCCAAGGTGTAGTTTTTAACAGCTTTTTAAAATACATTGTTATAAATAGCTGGGATTATATAATTTAGTAGCATGTTTATATAACTTCAAATAGCCAGGATGCTTTTTTCCATATCTGAAGCTAGTAATTTTCAAATTGTGTTTGAAAGCAGGCTTTTTGCGCTGTGGACAGCGGTTGTATTTAACAGAATATACTCACTATTTTATCTTTAAATATATTTCTGCTGAAATTAATGGAACATTTTTGAAGGTCACTTCTTTTTAGAGTGAAAGAAGGTAAAAACAGAAGTTCACAATTTGTCTGCAATCATGTGTTGTTCTCAAACATCACTTTGTAAACTGAGTAATACCCCCACCCTGCCCCTTCTTTTTTCTTTCTAAACTTCATAATCCTGGTTTTCACCATTTTCTCTCCACATGGAAGTCTCTCCATCCAGATATTATTATTTCTGTGGCTTGTTTCTGGACCCCTTCTCCTTCTTCTATAACTTTTAAAATAGGGTGGCCAGAACCCAAAACAGATGAGATTCTCTCTCATTAATGTACCAGCATCATAATGTCATTGTTGTGGGCTTTTCCATCATCAGTTATAAGCATGCTGGCATCCTATTTGAGGTTTTGACTGTTCTTTTCCATAAAGAACTTGTTCTAGTGAAGGTTTTAGCTGACTTCATTACAATTAATTTAATGTCCTGATATTTATGAGAACCCATTCTGTTCTTATTGCAGATTATAGGTCCTTTGCTATTTAATTATGCATGAGCTCATGGTATTMATTTTCCATATCTGTCTACCTTCCTTTCTGAAGTCCTTTTCACATTCCTTACAGTTCAGTTTCATTTCAAGGTATTGGGTGGTGCTTGAAAATTATCTCACACTTTATCACTTTTCATTCTTAAACAGGTTTTCTTCAGGATCTTCTGGTATAAATTGCCTATTCCTAACTACTTTTTGTTTGTGAGAAGTATGCAAAATTGTACAGGCTATCTATATGTGACATTTGCTTTGGCAGGTGAATAAACTCAGAGTAAGTTCTTACTTGCTGATATATCAGCTAGGATTGAGGATGAATAGGAATTCTTGTCTTGACTGATTTTTTTTTTAATAATAATAACAAAACTTTGTTAAAGATTTTTATTTTGTCTTTTTTCTTTAACTGCAGCTGACTCAACAGGTACTCACTCTCTATACACAACATACAAGGACTATGAAATCATGTTCCACGTTTCTACTATGTTGCCATATACTCCAAACAACAAGCAACAGGTAASATGGGCTATGCCTATTTAGAATTTTTTCCTTCTCCTCAGAAGTAGATGAACTTTTGAATATTCATGACAACTTCCATTTGTTACTAGCAAAGAAAACACTTAAGAAATCAAAAGTAAATGTGGCCATCTCTGTGTCAGGGAGATGAGCAAAGCAGATGATGGTAGGTACATCATAGATCTTTCTCCACTGGACTGTTTCCTGTTTAATCATGCATTACTTTGACGTAAATAATATGCAATAATGTTAGTAGCACATCAGTGTTACCTAAATAAGTTCATATCTTATGTCAAAGGACCATAGTGTACTTGATGATTTTAAACCTTCTACAGCTAAGTCAATTGCCTTTTAAGGATTGCATTCAGCAAATTGTAATATGCACAGAGATAATGAGAGGGTGGTCCAGCACACTACACAAGAATACACCAATCAAAATCCTTCGTTTTCCTTTTTTTTAACTATATTATGCTGAAGAACTATGTAGGCTGACCTGCTTTGTTACACTGAAGTACCTGATCTTGTCAAACACTAAGCCATCTTGTTTTGTTTGTTGTATGTGCATTTTATTTTAGAAATCATGCTTTGTACTTCTGCAAATAAAATAGAAATTTTTGATTTACAATAAAAGTTAACAAAGAATTCTTTTTAGTTTGCTTTTGTACATTAAATGTTCTACTGCTTTGTAGCTTACCTTGTCTTTTACAGTAGTCTTGTATTTAGTGAAAGAAGCCTACCAGAAAATTATTTATAGCATGTCATAAGGACAATGACAACTATTTTCAACTTGACATAGAACCTACCGCTGGCTTGTAAAAATGTGTGAAATAGGGAATGTTTTCCTGCTTCCATGTATCACTCATTATTCTTAATACTAACAGGGTTTGTTGTTTTTCCCATTTGTTTAGCTTAATTTTCCTTTATAAGTTCTTCCTCTATGCTACATATAAAAATGAAATTAAACACCTATGCCTGAAATCTATTAGATGAACAACTAATTCTGGTACTTGTTATATTAATCCTCAATTGTTTCAGTTTTCAGCTTGAAGTATCACTTGGGGAAAGAAATTGAGCAATAGTAATCTATAATAATGAGAAATAAATAATTGGAAATTTGTGAAAAGTCTATGTTTTAACCTCTGCGTCTTTTTTTTTTTTTTTTTTTTCATTAAAGCTTCTAAGAAAACGACATATTGGGAATGATATTGTGACAATAGTTTTCCAGGAGCCTGGAGCACAACCATTCAGCCCAAAGAACATTCGATCCCACTTCCAGCACGTCTTTGTCATTGTGAGGGTGCACGGTCCCTGTACTGACAGCGTTTGTTACAGGTAGCTACCGCTGAATTCACGGAAAACGCAGGATTTGAGTGCAAAGGGAGCTGTCGTTCTTCTCTTAAATTCTCAGTAGGGAAACGTAATGAAAGGTTAGGGTCAAGGAGGTTTTGAGTCATGTGAATTTAGAACAGTTTTTAAAAAGTAAGTAGACACACGAGTGTGTAAATGAAACACACCGAATGAGGAAATTACTGCTGTCAGATRTGTGTACACACTGACATACACATGCATATCAGGCACTCGGAAATTATTTTAGAATTGTGTTCTCACTTCCTTTTTATTCTCTTCATTAAGAGTATGCTAGAAAAATATTTTTGCGTTGAAAGAAATAGAACAAAGAACAAAAACATTCCACTTTTTGTTCAGATAATTTCGTCATCTGAGCTTATGCTCCATTTTTTAAATTAAGACAGTTAAAAAGTGTGACTTAGCCCTTCAGAAAGAAGCTAACGTCTCTGATATATCTTCATTTCTTATCTCATTTCAGTCCACCAAAGAAATTACAAAGAATTATGCAGG